>CACRXP010000512.1:7208-54071 GCA_902702965.1 Spirometra erinaceieuropaei
GCTAACCATAAAATCCTTTGTTAGACACGGCTGATTGCGTACTGTTTTTCCATGCACCATCTGGAGTCTGTTGACAACTTATAAATTTACCCTCGAAAATAACGCATTGAATGTCATATTGTTTACGAGGAATTCCATCGCTTCCCACCATCTGTACCATTGAGATATTCCTTTTAATATTGAGTTCCCACTAGCGGCTTTTGTGATAGTGCATCATGACTAAGGCATAGCAACTCCCTTTGATTACAACGTCCCCGTTGTCTGTCCGCCAAATGAAGAATTTCAACACTTACGCGTGCGATTTTCACCAAGAAAACCCTGACCTATCTTTGAGCCGCTGGTGTGGTGTAAAGCAATTATACTGGCTCTTTTATGCGGTGGCAGGTGCGATTTGAATACACACCTTAGTCCTTTCGATCAAATGCCCAAATAATTTAGTCTCTTTGGTGTCTGCGTTGGTCAACGCCCAAATACAATTTGCATACAGCAAACAAATGTCAATGTACAAATTATAATTTGGCCGCCTTAAATGTTCGTCGACTTCCATTACCCATATACATTAGAAAACGGGTACCACAACTTGAGTATACGTGGGATGGCGTGCTTGTATCCGTCAGGGTGCAAATGTCAGTGGCCTCCTTGGTTGGACTATCGGGTTTGCGTTTTCTGCCACTATTACCGAACTTAAAAATACTTTTTAAAGTTCTGAAACAAACGGTTTGTCTCAGAAAACCGAATGTTTTACTCGTCATGAAGCAAAACCTCGCAATGCTGCGTAAACTCGTGCCTAACAGTGCATTATAACGCCCACGGGCAATCCTTTGTTCATACCCCTGGGAATTTTCTTGTTTTTTGCGCATCCGCCATAACTGGCTGTCAATATGTCCACATTTGAAGTCATGAGCATACAGAAAGATACATTTTCGGCAGTGTGGCTTTTGTTGACGAGTGAGTTAGAAACACAAGGGCCAAGACTTTGACAAATTTTGCACTTTGTCATTATTTATTTGGCAACTTTTCTACACACTCGTGATCGTAGAAGAGGCTGAATAATAAGCAAAATGAGCAAACGTGGCTGCAATATAATGGGTAAAGTGCACTTTCCAGAAAGTGTTAGAAATTATATTACTATTTTTGCAAAAGTAAAAGGATTGTAAGAAGTTTTAATTGTGTATGATTTATCTGTATAAAAGGTAAAGCATTGAATCATCCGCCATCAAAATACAGTATTTCTAAGTAGGCGGACCATCAGAAAGTGATTTTAACTAATTGCAAGCCATTTCATTGTTGACGCTTTTTTTCCGGCGATGAAAACTCATGTATGACCGAGTCTTCAGATGTGACCCAAACGGCCTTCTGCATAAAAAATACCCAAGCACGCGCTTCTTTGGTAAACGACCCCAAGAAGTTTCTCCTTTTGAAGGTTTGATGAATGGCACAAAGTCATTATTTTCATGGACAATCGAGTGAAAACACTGCACATCATGCAATATTCATTGATATATGAAGGGCGTTTTGGAACTCAACAGATGCCAGCGTCAGAGAAAACCGCAAGTAAATTTGACGAAAGAAAAAATTACTAATATTTATAGACGATGCATTAAAAATTGTCTCCTTCACTTATTTTGAGCAAAAAGATTAAAAAATACCTAATCGAATATTATGCAATTAAAGCTATGCAGACTTCATAAAACAAAATTTTTTGAAGATATTGGGTAATCATAATGCACAAAATTAGTGTTCAAAATATTGCCGTGTTTTTAGTGTTGTATTTTATTACCCGACTACATATAAAAATATTCAATACTTTCTGAATAGAAACGGGTTCATATGACACGAATGTGTTCGTTTTTGGCATATTCAGTCTACCTAAGCAAACTAATTTTCTGAGCGACGAAATCGAACATGTTATACTTATTTTGCGTTTCCATTTAACTGATGGTCTTACATTATTAGGTTAGGGTTTTAGCAAATGTGTTCGGATTGATTTTAGATTTACAGCGGATTTTTCATTTTGTATCAGGTCACTCAATGTAGGCGTAACCGCGTAGCGTTTTTGGGTACATTGATAATTTAAGCTAGCCCTTATGTGATGTAAAAGTCTGCCAAATGTCTGCGTTTTATTACGCACGGCTTTTGTTTTTTGAATTGTATTTCAGTTCGCTGGTAAGCGGATATTTTTGAAGTGAAGTTACTTTGCGCTGTTCGTTCCCGGATTGAATTAATGGTTCTCTCAGCAGCCTATAAGTTTTCGAATTGTGTGTGGTAAATGAATTCCTGCATACTCTTGAAAGATCTTTAAGTGACTATACTGCTAAATGCAAATTATTAATAATTTATTCTTGGCCACACACGGAGAAACATTAAAATGATCATGTTTGACTTATTTTTCGTCATCAGTCTTTGCAACTAAAACAATGCGGGGCCGTCATAGCATGCGTTTCAAATTGACCGACTAAAGCAGTGCCAGTATTTGTATTTCAGTTGATAAACCTGTTTTTCAAAGGCTTGTGTCGACAATCTATACCATTTTAATGAAACGTCCGTGATTGTTTATACTAGACTCTGTACCATTTCTTAACGGACGCCATCACTGCGGAAATAATTGAACTAGATTAAACTGAAAAATACAAAACTACATCTTCCTTGATTTTTCACTTCTGATGAACGTTAACTTTCCTTTAAAGGCTTGGTTTGATTCACATTAAGTATTAATGGTAATATAGCTGTTATGATGCCTGATCAGTTCGGGGGAGGCATAATTTAATCCATTACCCGTTAATGCCAATCTGGCCTTTGCACAAACTAAGTTAATGTATCAATAAATGGGTCTTGGGTGTTGCACAAATGTTAACTTCCCTCGTTTCACAAACATCGGTTTCGAAAACGGCCACTATATATAGTCGTCGTATTATTTTCGATAAATGTGCCAGAGGTCAGTATCATAATATACTAAAGAATAAAGTGTTTGTGCATCAGAATTTACTGTCAAAATATTTACATGTATATATGAAGAGAAAGATCAGTGGAAAGTAGCAAACCTCATAAAATCAGAACTGATTTGGTTGTTGTATGTTCAAATAATAAAAATAGTTTGTTTGCATTAGCAAGGAGTGAACAAGGAGAGTCAAAGCGTCATGTAAAATAAGTATAAGCAAAAACACGCGGTACAGTATATCAACAAGTGTTCGGTGCACGGCATTTCGTCATGCATAAATGCCAGCTTTGCAGAAAAACGAGTCTTGGGTTCGAGGTATTAAAAACAAATGCAATGGCAGCTTAATATTATTGGTATATTTTTCATACTTCTTTACTATATTGTACCCATTTTGAACTACGTATGTTGGCGAAATAATAACCTATTAAATAAATGTCTTATCCTTTTTACAGCATAGTGTAAGAATCAAGAGGTCCTTATTTTCTTGAATAACATTGACACTCTCTAACTGAAATCGAATAGAGTTATGTGCAATTCACTTCAATTTAATTTGACGATATATGGGATTTGTGAAAACTTACAATATTTACAGCGCCCAAATAAATTACCTCCTTGCGATTCAGTGAGTTTGAATTCGGTTCTCGAAATTCCACGACAAATGCTGCATGATCTCTGAAAATAGTTAATTGCACTTAAGGCAGGAATCAGAGCAATGGAAAAAAGACTGTAATTGTTACGAAATGGTCACGTGGACATTCAGTGAGATATTCCTGTTTAGAGTGCGCTAAATTGAGGAAATAACTGTACACACTTCCACAAAACCTCATTGACGTGATCGAAAGATCAAGAGTTTGTGATTTTACGTAACTTATGTTCCTTGTCAAATGCCTTATTCAAGTGAACTTACACTTGCTTGGTGCGATGTTCAGCATACACGTGCTGACGAGTGGCTGAGAATTGTGAAGATTAAAACAAAAACAATATATGCTTGAAAATGAATAATATTTTCCGGGCTTGACGGTTTTTTATAGATAGGCAATGAACTGTACTCAAAAAGGTTAGGGCCTCTCCGTGTGCATATTATTCAATTTTTAATAAATAAACACTTGCGATTTATTACAAAAGACAGATGACGTCAGGTAGTCACACAGTTGTCGAAAACAAGTGACCGGATTGATGGACATGCCTATCGGCAGATGCACACTGATACTACTGGTATTTCGGAACAAAGGAATCACAATTGACACGTAATATCATTAAGCATCAAACGAGTTTTAAGAAGCAGGGCAAGCAATTAATACTTAGAGGATTCCTTCAGGAAGACATAGCAATGGACCGTCTGAACAAAAATCCGGGGTTAACTGAAGAACCTATGCTTTTATCGAAAACCCCTTGTAGAGTTGAATCAAAAGGAGCAGATATAAATAATGTTCCTCAACTAGGCACCCGCAGTTACAAAGCAAAAGCCACACCAATACAAAGTCAACAGTGCACAGACCGGCTTGCCTTCTCTATTCCATAAACAGCCATTTCATTATTTCCACCTTCGCACTCATTTTTGCAGTCGGAGTAGGATGTTGTGCTGCGTTTCCAATTGCAGCCAGAAGACATGACGTTAAAACCTGTCTTCTCGCAATACTCTACCGTTTTTGCACTGACAAGTATGCATACACAAAGGTACCACCGCATGTTTCGTGACAGGCTCATCCGTCAGGATATGGTGCACATGTCTTAAATACTTATATACATAATGTTGCAAGCATGGGAGCAGTGCATTTTTTGTGAAGATACACCGTCTAAACTTATTGTTGTGCATGCAGAAAACAATTGGCGTTTTATGTAACGTTCGACATACATTTATGCAACGAGGCGATGTATCATGCTATTTATCGTCATGGAAACAAATTCACGCCAATATTACGGATTGTCTTCTCCAATTTCACCTTGCGCGCTTGTTTTTGACTGAATGCCTCGAAGAGAGCACTGTCTCAACAACGCGCACTTTAATTTTGGTTGTTAGAATAGGTCGTAGATAGGACGACTAACATAACCGTTAAGTGTTACCCACACATGTAAATTCCGCGGGAACAATTTATTTAGTAAACTACCAGTTGTGATGAAGAAACACGTCGATCATGGGGGGTCGGGATTTCAGTTTAGGCTACAGATGCGCTTGTTAGGTGCGGAAGACCGTTCTAGGTACTCGCTCACATATTATCGACGAAACACAAAAGCAACTATATGTAATTTGTACTGTGCTAACAATACAACACATCTATTTTGAAGGTACTTCCAGTTAACACTGATTATACTATCTGCCTTCCGCTGCCTCGGCTTGAACTTGGCCATTTATAAATATTTTCATTACTGTCCAAATTAATTCGTGCACGTGACTGGAAGATAAGCATGCGCACTTTGACGAGTGACCATTGAAATGCATCTAAACTCGCGTTGCCCTAAGTCAAGGATGCAAGCATTAATTGAAAGCATATTTAGTTTTTAGCCTTCTTTGAACCACATGTAAAGATGACCTTACATTTTTCAGAAGGATATTGTGTACATGATGTGTTATAAAGTACGTGCGCTACCTTACGTAACGTCAACCGAAATTCTTAAATGCGCTTTCGTTTCGTCAAGAGTAATTAAATAGGGTTGTACAACTAGTCAACCTGTAACATAATTTTATAATATTTTAGTTATATCTAGATGCCGCCTTTTGAACGAATATACTTTCGGCTGCAGACATGAAATATACTCTGTAAAAAATGACTACTTTTATAGCATGAATTTTTCTCATTGATTTTCGATGCACCTAAAAGTCCAATTATATTTCATGGAAAACATGCATAAAAATCTTCATTGCTTCGCTCATTCGGCAGATATCTAGGTCTTCTTTTAAATTTTTACTCAAAGGGGTGACATAATTCTGTTTAAAAAGTTTCTATTTGTGAGACTTTTAAATACTGTGAAATGGCCGTTCATAAATCGCCATATCTCTGCATTTACCAATGTGAATTGTATAGTTTATAATATGAATCAAATCCACTGCTAAATTTTATGAACCCTACACGGACTCCCTTTACTACCGTAGAGATATGTGCGGTGTTCCGTACGGGGAAAATATACGGCCTGTAGTTTCGAATCCCTAAATCCAAGTGTAACATAAGATTTATTTGGGAATTGGAAAAGCTTTTGAAAACAGAATTCTTCCCTGTCTTAGACTGTACGATTGGAAGAAGATGTAGTTGTCTACCGAATGGGCGAATGAATTTTCATGTATGTTTTCCATGAAATATAATTGGACATTTAGGGGCATCGGACATCAATAAGAAAACTTCCTGATACTTAAGTAGTCATTGTTTCAGTGTTGTTTTTGCATGCAGTCGGAAGGAAGTTCGTTCGAAAGCCGGCATCCTGAGGTTAATGAAATATTATAGAATTATGTTGCAGGCTGACTAGTTTTACAATCCTACTTCTTCAGTCTTTTTGAAACGACAATACATTTGGAAATTTCGTTTGAAATTTCATAAGCCAGACCATTTACAGTATTATTTCGAAATTAAATTTATTTTTTTGTCTGTATCCTATAATTTGGAAATAAAACTGTTCTAATTATTTGAATATGTTTAAATTAATGCACTTTCCCTAAGCGAAATTCCGGTCAGTCAGTTTCTTGATAATAAAGTTTCCGCTACCAACGACTGTCTATCGTTTTTCTGTTGAGGAAATTCTCCCCGATCAATGGAGTGAACACTTTGAAATGGTTCATCTAATAAGCAAATTGCTCCGCATATTATTTTGGTAGGAATGACAGCCACTATACCAGTTTAAGCGTAGAAAAGAGGGTCACTATACATAAACAGAAAAACAGGTCGGAATGTGTTTTTTATTTTGGAGTCATTATTGTCACATTTTCATTCAGAGAAAATTGAATAGGAAGGCAAGGAATATTATAGAGTCGCACGCCCTAATTGGGGGCAAATATTAAAAAATAAATCTTCTACACAGACTGGAGTAAGGACCGGAGGCTACAGGTTGACTGAAGCGATATCAGAAAGTATCTGTGAGCGACAGTTGTAAATCAACAGAACTCGCCCCCCCTGACACTCCTTTTTATAAAAAAGCTAGCACTTGGCATGGCAGTCTCAATAACCTGTGCGTGCCGTCACTACTATTGATAGCACTCATAGTGAATTCAAGTGTATTAAGGCGATGTATTTGGCTAACATTAATATATAGACGTCCATCGTGTTCTCCAAAGCAAGGCGAAGAAGGCAGGGTGGATTCCGCGTAGATCAGTTTATAAGTGGGACAGACTTTGGCAGCATCTACCGCACTCTTGCCTACCCTCCGCCAAAGCCCGATATCAAGACAGAGTCATGAAGACCACAGGCGAGGAGGGTGAAGTGGATGGCGCGGTCGAAACCTCACCTTGATGTGCCACTCCACGCCTCCGGTCGACAGCAAACACTTATTCAGGATTTTGATCAACGACAAAAACATGAAAGACTTAGATGACTGGGCAACTATGCTCGAGTACTGGATACCCAGCGAGGGCGCAAGCGCATCTACCGCCAGACAACCGCCAGGAAAATATTTTGATCATATGCATTTTTCCCTTGTTATGTTAATGGATATTGAACCGTCTCACAGATTACGTTCATTAGCTTAAAATCGCATATCACACGAAGAGTCATGCGTCATTCGCCAACCTCCGTGTTATGGGGGGATTAACTCAAGAGGCAACTCAGGTTAACTCACATAAATATGGTCTAAACCATCTGAAAATATCTAGTAAGGACTTGACAAAATTTCACAATAATTGTGTGTTTCGAAATTTATGCTAGTAAATAATATCGGCAGGGGTCCGTTACGCTGTACTGGTTTCAAGTGCGAGCCCAATGTGGGAATTGAAAGTAAAGTAAGCCGAACAAGGATGCTAAAGTCGTTGTTGAGAAAGTAGCCAAAACTAAAGCAGAAAAGGGCAACCTGGTGTTTCGGTTTAGAAGTAGGGTTCGTTGTAGGTTTTGGGCTAGTGTTAGTCTGAGAATTGAGTCTAGGGTTACGGTTTGTTTAAAGGTTAATGGCTCCAGTTAGATTTAGGGTTAAGAATGCGGTTAAGGTTTGCATTTAGTGTTACGGTTGCGGTTGCGGTTAGGTTAGGTTATGGTTAGGGTCTGGGTTAGGATTCGGGTCACGATTAAGGCCTGGCTTAATGTCTAGATCAGGACTTGGGTCGGGGTTAGGGTTAGACTTAAGGTTAGGGAGAGAGTTTGTGGTGGGTTTAGGGTTACTTTTAGTGTTATGTTTGGGGTTAACATTAGGCTTATAATTACGTTAAAGATTAGGTTTACTTTTGAGGTTATGGATTTAGTTTACCGTTAGGTTGAAGGTATTGCTGCCCCATGTATCCTGTCAGCCAGGCCTTCTGCGCGGATTCTAGTCTTCCTTCAATCTCGCGCAGATTTGTCATGCATCGGGTTGCCTTTTCTGTTTCAGTCTCGGCTGGTTTCCCCACTAATGATTTCAGCACCCCCTTCGGCTTACTTTACTTTCAATGCCCACGTTGAGCTTACTCTTGGCAGCAGGACAGCTTAATTGACCCACGCTATAATATCAAAATTGTAGCAAAACATAGATGAACCTGTTATGTGGCAGCAGGCACGAGATAAGACGAATACATTCGGATAATACGTTTCCCCAATACAAACAGTATTTTGGAGCAAAAGCCGAGTTCATTCACACGTAGGTACTCGATGGCTGCGTCATAATGTCTGGCTTATCCATTACTTAGACCCATAACAGTGTTTCATCCAGTGTACCTACGAGCTATTTCTGAGTCCGGACATAAAATGTCTAATTGGTCAAACTTTGCTTCATTTAATCTTCAAGAATCTTCATTGGAGTTTGAAGCAATGTCTAGTATAAGTCGACTTAGCGGGCAACGCTATGGGTGCTCGTCTTTGCTGTTGACCTAGCCCGATCCAAGCCTTATGCGTTGCGTTTGGTAGGCAGGATGCAGGTATATAGCCGGTTTGATTATGCCAGTCGATGACCAACTTTCAAGTGCCAGTTCAGCCGCCTTCTTTTTGACTAAAGACTTTTCACGCGGAATATATCAAAGGGGCGTTGGAGGTCACGTTGGCAACGTCACACACTGTCTCATTTTTCCGTCATCGGAGCTGAATTCAATTCGCTTGGACACCAGCGATTGGTCAGTTCTCCGACTGATGTGGTTGTGACTACCAGGCACGTTGACTGGACAATTTTCACGCAAGCCCGCAAACTTTCAGCCTCGATAATGCACAAACTACTCAGCAGCTAATGAGAAGGTCGAATTTCGTAGGTTGAGCACGATTGTAATACGAGGTGGTCGGGGAGGCCCTATAAATCATTTCCATTAGGAACAACAACTGCACTGACAACAGTTCCACCGTCATATCTGCTAATGTTCACCCTATGCCTCACGGAAGGTGACTTAGGCGCGAATTCTTTCATATTAATGGTAGACTTGCGCAACATCTACCGCCCTCTACCCACCTGTGCCCGGTGCCATGACTAAGGCAAGAATACCGGAGACAGGCGAAGGCGTAGATGGTTGTTGCGGCCGACGCCGTCCCTGGACGTGCTGTCCCACCCTACGAATCATTCTGATGTCGGAAATGAGGTGGTTTCCGAAACCTCATTATAATTGCAACCTGACCCAGATAATATGATAACTATTCCCGACCACTACCGACCGGAACAGGGGCTTGTGGTTTAGTTCATGTAATCCAGGCAGTTATTCCCATATATGAAAAACAAAAGCGCCTCCATGTGGAACGCCACTGCGAACAGCTGACCACTCCGACTCAGCGTTACCGATACAAACACGCTTAAATCTGCCTGTAAGGAGGCTGGGAAGCCATTTAAGTAGATTCTCATTCACGTCCAATCGAAATAATTTAAACGTCGCTCGTATATGCGGAACACTTTCAAAAGCTTTTGTGCCGTCAATGTTGAAAGCATCTGCAGATCAAACCGCTCCGACTGATTTTCTCAAATTTCTCAGGTTAGAAAGACAGGATTAACCACCTTTTTCTCCGCTTCGATGCCCGATGAGCAAGCCGATGTGCAACAGACACTTCTGAAACTCACTTTTCTTAACTTCTACACATAAAGTACTCAAATGTTGATTCAGTCACAATGTGAAAAACAGGAATCATCTTTCTTACTTCACATGACAGCAGTAAATTGTCCACCGTGATAAAATCACAGACGCAAACGGAACTTTAACCGATAAGTTTGGAAATAACAACAAAAGGCAAACCAAGCCACCGATTACATTATGCCTGCTCAACTAAAAGACAACATATCACTAAGAAAGAAAACTATATTTCATTCCTTTGCTACTCGTGATCACGTATGCATCTGTCGGACATATAGAGCCATATCATTGGCTTCCGACTCTACATATGCTAAAATTACAGTCCGATTTGTTGATGCTGATCTGGATGAAAACGGACACTTCGCTTCCGGAAATGCCCATAATCGAACTTAAAGTGCTCATAGAGGGCTTTAATTTATTTAAACGTGATTTAGGTGACACACATTCTGACGCCAAACTGCATAACGACGAATAAGCTACTGTGTAAAAAAGATGCAATTTATGTCCTAATGTCTTCCAATGACATTCCGAAATTTAGGATATCTTCAGTATCAGTATCAGTATATTTCAGGAAAAGTAGGTGTGTACCTGTGAATTCCCTATTGGTTACATGCAGAGGATATATATGGAGGAAATGGAAAGGAAGTAACATGAAAGAAATGCGAGGGGAATAGTAAAAATTGTACAGATAAACACAGAATGTCATGCGTCAACAGATTTCAGGGGCACATTGACTTGCTTTGTTGATCAAATACAGCGGACAGTTGAGGCACACTTAAGATACAGGAAAAGAAGGAAAATTGTTTGGTCTACAGGCATCGTGGTGGATGCGAACAGCGGTGTGTGACGTGACCCAAGCTTAATAAATTACATAAACGTATATTATTGAAATGTTGGTAGTAGCATCGTTATAACACTAAATTGTCAGCGTTGGCTGTCAAGGTAGCCGTAGTCCGGCGTTATTTTGGTGCGCGCTACAATGCTGATCTAGCCTCCATTTGAAAGTATCTACCGAGCCCGACATAACAACATCCTCAGGCAAAGCATTCCAAGCTGCAACCACTCTGTTGAAGAAGAAGAACTTTCCGGGCACCAGCCACATGCAGTTTGAGCGGATGGCCTCTCAGGTTAGTCGAGATCGCCTACTCGAAGAAGTCTCTAAACGCGAGGCAGCAGCCGTGATTGCACACGATGCGGAAAGCTTGTATCAGGTCCCCACGTAGCTGTCTGTAACTAAGTTAAAATAATTTTCCCTCAAACCCATTTCATTTGCACGTATTTATAAAGGAATGTGCCGTTTTAGTGGGGTTTGCATAATTGATGTGGTTAAACTTGGTCTTGCTGAAGATATTTTATTAATTTTATTTGAGCATAATGTCAAGTTAAGCCAGATGTCTGATCATAAAAATATAACATAAATATGATGAACTGTTTAAGCAATTTAAAACTAATTTAGACATGCACAGTGCTAAGTGCGATTTGAATTCATGACACATTACGACCTCACCGGTGCAGAGAAATACAGAGATGGGAGCTGAAGACGGTGGATCGTTGAACAAGCGTTTCCTGATGGCCCACCACAGCAAGTTCCGCTGTCGTATGTGATTGAAACAACAACTGTCGTGATTTCATTGACTGCTGGAATACTTGACACTCTTTAAGATATCCAGTAACCAAAACAGAATCTAGCATTGATGCATAACGCTAGTTAGTTTAGCGAGATTTTTAACCAAGACCTGCCGTGGTTTACAGTTGGTTTTTTTTTTTAGTAAGAAGTCTATGAAAACATGTTTTAAACAAGATTGCTACTTTTGAAAAACTGGACGTTTGATTGATTCCCAAGTGACCAATTCGTAAAATCAAATGATCGGTCTCCCCTAAAGTGCAGAAACAATGCATAATGATCATGAAACGCATGGCCGCACACTACGCAAAAGACGTTTTATCAGACCTTATGATTCTAATTTCTGAAGCATATTTGATAGAAACGTGCGTGTTAGGCATTCTTATGTATATTCCTGTGCTTGTTTCGTACTACGTAATTAAGGCAGAGCGGAAAACATCTTACAATAGCACCATTAAACGATAGTGTGAACGTATTCATGAGACAAGAATTTTCGCGTTTTGAGTTTTGCGCCTTTTATGAAAAAACATCTCTTCTAATCGGTAAAATAATTCACGCTTTACTTATATTAATCTTTTTGTCTAACTGGAGATCCATTGGCATTAGTTTAGTGTCCTGTTGGCTGCTATTCGACTAGTATCAGATTGCTGATTTATATTTACGTGGGTTAGATGTAATTCATGAGCACCGTCACCACTTGCGTGTGTCGTTCATTTATTGGAAACGTCCATCATGGGTTAAGATTGAAAATAATTTTCTTCATTACTGAGTGTGTCCAATATAACTTTACCTGAGGAAGCGTGTGTTTGAGAACTGAATAACGTGGCCTAAAGCGCTTCGCGTTCGAAAACATAGATATTAAATTAAATCGGCACGGGAGCATGTGTGCAATTTACATAACAGCCGTCAGAGATACTTGAAATAACTTATGTTTTTTGATGCAGTCATCATGTTTGTCAGCATACGACTTTTGAATAATCTGGAAACGTATTGTAAGGGGCAATTCAAATTTTGATATGCTTTACATAAAATCTTAAAAAAACATTCGTTAGGTGCGCTTGGAAATCGAAAACATCAACAAATGTATGCCCTACATCTCCTTTTTAAGGAGAATTAAGCTTGGTTTAAAGCGCAAATCAGTTTTTAGATCCAACAAAGGTCTTAACAAAAATAAGCGATCGGCATAGTATTTATGCGTTTTATCAAAAAGCATATTAGAATATCCGTCAAGCACACCCACAATCACTGAATATGCAATGCCCTACAATATAAGGCATAAAGTATTGATGTTTTGTCTTTTTTACTTGAAAAATTCTGCCACATATTACGCACTGTGGCACAATGAAAATGCCTAAAGACTTAATTCTGATTGGCAGAGACCACGTCATACAATTTGCTTTAAATTGAAATACGGAATAAGATTTTCAATAAACATCGTCCGACTGAAATCTTGAAGTCAAATATTAAACTTATAAGAATGGAAAAAAAATTGAAAAATATAGCTTTACCTACATCTTTGATATACGTCAAAAACTGTTATGAATTAAAAGCCCATTCCGTGTTCTTGGCTACATTACACACGTTTTCTGATAAAGCGGAATAGTCAGTGAACTAATTGTATTTCATTAATACAGTTTATCAGTGTGGAACCAGCCCGTCATTTGAGTCTTTTCCATAATATTCTTAAAGTAAGATGCTAAATGCCTTTAAAAAACGGTGATATTTGATCTACGTTTGCAAACGCTAATGCATATTTCATACTCGTCTTTCGCACTCAATGGATTTGGCAGTGCGCATTCATACTACTCACCCGGTCTCAAACTGTACAAACGTACATGCGGGTTTAAAACTACTAATAACAGAAATATTTATCAATTCAAGCGCATCCCTGCACGATAGAAATTCGGTAGAAAGTGATTACGCAGTTCAGAAATGTGCAAAAGCGAATGAATTCCACTTGTTTGCTTTCCCGCTCTTGTTAAGCAGCGACAAGTACACTTTCTGCAAAACAAAAGATAACCTTGAAACAGATTTAGCATATTATTTACCAAGTGGGCGGATGTGTACTGGAGTAATTTTTATCTCTTGCGTTAGGTACATTATATTTGACCCTGCGGTTTTTTGCATCGTTAGCGTTGTGAACATCGTAAAGGACACCTTTTGCCTATTAGCACTTAGGTCGAGGATGTACAAAGTTCTCATTCGAGTGCACCGTCATGCATCTAATGTCCCCGGACAAGTCATGATTGAAAAAAGTATGGTCTCGTCTATTTAGAATCAAAGATTTGCAAAAAATAAGTTGATTTTAAATGTTATTTTAAAAATGTTGGCTTCACGTTTTGCCTGAGGAAATAAGTGGAAGGTATGAATTATTCGTATTTGAGAAGGCTCAGTGACTATGTTAACGAAACATTATCGTCCGCGTGGTTGGAAAGAACGCTTGTCACATTTGGAGTTACAAACAACCGAAAAGCAACGTTCTTGGTCGGAACGTCGTAGTGCAGACTTCCACTATCAGTGCGTCTGACAACAGAGAAACGTTATGTTATCCGAAAGCACAATTAACTATGAACATTTTTAAAGAAATTCAAAACAGTGTTTTTTATACTGATCTAAGCATTCAATGCCTCAAAAGAGTTTATGCCGAGCTGGGTACACTGATTAAATGCCTATATTTATAACTCTTACTGTCCGACAACGTCTTCCGTATTTCGGCGCAGAATTTGTTCGACTCATGTGCAACAAGGGTGAAATCAAACCATAAAATGCGATTACGAAAATGGCTCAGTAGCATACACATAACCTTCCTAATTAACACTCCAAATCAAAATGACACTTTCAGTGCTTCATTTAAAAGCACAACTAACTACGATTTCGGCAAAACCATTTGCATTATTCGCTCGTTATATATTAGAGTCATCCATAATAAACAGTGGATATTATAAGAAAACCCGTACTTTGTCTCAGCAGTCGCGCTCAAATGCTCTCCTTAGAAACCCCACCCACTATTTACTCTTAACTTTATTTGAATCAAAATATAAAATTTGTATGCGCAATTTGCATGGCAGACTACGACATCATAAGTGTATTTTCATTCTATATCAGATTACAGTTAATACATACAAAATTTCACTAACTGTCCAAATTTTTTTAATTGCAAGTGCATCAGTCGATATGCCATTTGTTAAGGCCCCTTAGCAATAAATTGGGTAAAAATCAATACTCACGATAAAAGGCTGTTAGCATGTGGTTTCCACGAGGGCTAAGTAACTCAATTATTATCTGCATAGACCCACTAATTTGTGTGTACTGAACAAACAAGATTAGATTAGGAAAGAGTGCTTAGGCGCAGTTGTATTACTGATTAGCCTGTGACATAATCCTGTAATATTTAAAACTCAGCGGGGTATCAGCTTTTGAATACATTGCTTTTCAATCTCCTGGGGAAACCGTATTCGGTCAAAAATTGACTACTTATGCAGCATGCATTTTTTTCCCACTGATGTTCGATAGTGTTGCAAATTTTAATTTATTTCATATAAACCACGATTTAAAATATGCCCTCTTTCCGTTGTTGAATAGCGACTTATGGCATCTTTATAGTTAATATTCGAAGAAGGAGACAAATAAGGTTTTAAAAAATTTTTTAATGATGAGATTATTTTAAGACCTCGAAATCCTGTTAATGACCTGACTCTATACCAGTCGATTGAAAAAAGGCCCATTTATTCTTGCCGTGTATAAAATATGTTTAAATATGCCGCAAGATAATCAGTAATTCAAGTGCGCCTGAGCAATTCTTCCTCATTTAAAGCGCATTTCAGGAAAACAGTCAAAATTTTATGAAGTCGGTCACTCACTCACTGTACACCAGAAGTGGACTTGCGTGTTTGTATTAAACACTTCATTTAAGCCCAATCCCTCCAGAAAGATTAAATAAACTTGCAAAATAGACATTTTACGCCCCAGAAATATGCAATGCTTTCCATTACATTTCCAAAACGAAAACAAGAAGATCACAGTTTAAACACTTTTCATTCAAAATATAAAATACGCTCATCCGTGGACGCAAAAGCATCCTTTGGTGTTGTGTGGTTCTGCTAATCAGCTAACGTTTCCGTGAATATATCATATTTGTGTGCTCTTTTCGATATTTTCAAAATATTAGACGCAAGTCTCATGTACGCATACAGCGGGAAAATCCACTTCATTTAGCGGCCATTTCTCATAATCTCTCTCGAGTTTACTTAATAAATTTCTAATTCGTGTTTATTATGCTAACTCTCTGATTAATAGAATTATTGCTTGTTGCAGAAGAGTATTATTAACTGTATGAATTGGCACATTATTAAACTGTTTGCCATAGAAATAAGGATTTGAGGACAAAAGAGCAGAGCCTTTAAACTGTGCACTGTGTCAGCATGTACACATTAAACAATGTGGTGCTTACGATGATAACCATGGAAACAAGTAAGGTGTGTGATTTTTTATTTCAAAGCTATACGTTTGCTGGTGAAGAGACATTCCACTTGAAATAAATAAACATAAATCTTTGGCGATATTTTCATGAACATGATACAATAGACTTTGTCTCACTTGTTTAAACAATACTATTAAAATATTCACCAGATGCTACTAAAACTATGCCTCACTTCGCTAAAATTACCGAAATTGTTCAGTTGATTTATAAGTGCGTGATCTGAACCGGAAAGATTTATTGGCTATTATAACGATGCTTACTTACTAACTAGTTGCTTAATTATTTTGTGAGGACTTTACACGATAGCTAAAATTTTGGGAAGTAAATAAGTAAGGTTTTTAATGTAGTCCGTCCATCCCTTCCCATTGTGGTAACGATTGATCAGGTTTTGCACGGAACTAACTTAGAATATAACAAAATTACATTATAAGAAAGACAAATACGAGAGAATGAAAGGGAATCGGTCTGTTTTAAGCAGACGTGACTGCTGGTGAGGCAGCGATGTTTGATTGGTACCCAATTTCTATGGAAAATTATTTTTAAAGGGTTTCTAGCCGAGAAATCCTTTGAAAAAATGGAGAATGGAAAGCATCCTCAACTTTAACGAAAATCACGGTCAGTGGCTTATGAGTTCCATGATGTGGTCCGTGGAAAGTAGGTGCGATTCAGCCTATCCCCAAATAGTAGGCAATTTTTGTTTTGGATAAAACGCTATGCATGTTATATCAAGTACTATCATATTGTAATTGCAATGTCTGCATTTGTCATAACTATGATTGACTGCGCAACTACCAAAAAGCAGGGATTTTTATGATAATTGATGGACTCAAGCCTACTCTGAGGACGACATCCTTCATGGGGTCACTAATCAAAGTAGCACATCCCTATATCTCAATTTCTTGCATTATCTTAGTTATGTAAACTTTTCCATGTAATAAAACAAGTTCAAGTCATCTTAGCATTTGTAATGGTTAATTATGGCAGTAAATATATTTGCCGACATGTCCAAATGCCATGGTAGACAAAAACTTGAAAAACCGACGACTGAAAAATCCATTGTACGACCATTATTGTTTGATAGCACGCTGTAAAACAGTTAAACATTGATCCTGGAGTGTTTGCTTGTAGGCAATGGCATACAACAGATGTCAGCACTTGGCACACCTATTTCAAATGTCAAAAAAACATTCGAATCACCAATCAATGACCTCGTCCATACGCATTAACATTATCTTCAAACCTGAACCTGGAGCGGCCTAACTACCTACAAGTTAGCTATGTTACATTCAGTAGATAGCCAACGGATCATAAACCAGAACATCACCGGGCGTACACATAATATAGCACCGATAAAATGGTTATCTTGAAGTACAGCAAGATCCACTTAAAAAAACAGAGATAAAGGGTATGGGCTGCATTCTTGTCAGCAGCGGAGGCCGAAGGCCACCAATTTGAAGTGACTGAGTCCACTTTTTGTTATTGGGGGCAGCATTGTAGTGCTACTGCGTAGAAATTTAAAGGCAAACACTGTTGCGTTTTCACATTTTCTGCCTTCCTGCGTCATCATTTTTGTCGAACAAGCTATGACATAGTCTGATAAATTAATTGACACTAATGGAGTTTGTGTAAACACCACGCGTTCTAGGTCGCAGACTTAGTACTTCGGATGATCGGCAGCTGCGCACAAAATAGACGCCTTCCTTCGTAGACAAGAACAGAAAGTAATCTTCTCGTAGATGACAGCTTAAATGTCCTTCATCCCTTTTCCTGTCAATATCTAGACTCCGTTCCTATCTCAGCAGATCACACGTTTGTGATTTGGCAGATGCACAGTGTTTCGTATATGCCGCAGGACAAATTCTCTGAGGGACACTTTAGCATCTAAAGGACGTTTATGTCAAAAAATGCGCACAGACGAACTTCGCACAGGAACTTCCTGCCGCCTACATATTTGCACCTGTCTCAGTGACCACGTTCTCTTCCCCCCTAATACTGACGGTAATGTTGTTTTTCACTTCACGTACTCCTCCGCCTCCCACAACACGCCTGCAAAAAATAGCTTCCTCTTGCCTCCGTTTCCTGGTTATCAAGATAGCAATATAAATAGACCGACCTGGAAAGAATTTATCGAAAACTAACGTATATTTATATTTCCATTGAAACAAATTTTAACTGAAAAGAGTGTTAACGAACATTATATTTCCCGCAAAGAAGGGAGTTCTGCTGACACACCCCGTTACGGACTAGAGAAATTGCTGAACAGACAAGTAGTGTATGCTGTAGATTTGGCACGTTCAGCTTTTGTGACGATAAAACGAATTTACGAACAATAAAGGCAATTTCGCTTTCAATTCTGCATTCTGCCTCATGTAAAATTACGGCATAGTAAGTAAACGGTTCAAATGATGGAACTTATGCAGATGGCATTAGTGTACAATTGTCTTCTGAGTGGTTTTCTCGAGTTTTTAAGTGTGAAATACGTATTTTTTAGGAAACCTACTAATCCGCCAATTTGACATTTAGCGAAACCTTACGAATGTACGAGAACTGTGACCCCGTGGATTTATTATTTTTGTAATTCATCTTTTTATAATGCTTCATATTTCTTTGCAGTCTGCTTGGACTTCAAAGACAGTGACCAAACCAGTGTCTTCTTGATTTGGCTTCGCATGCGAACTTTTGCTGTCGTACATCTGGTTGTAAATTTTTCCAACGGTGCAAAATCTATTTGCCGAGCACTGCGCCAATGCGGGTTTCGCCTGAAATGCGGATGCACCAATCTGGTCGTGATGTGTCGCGAACGCCCGTCACGTGTCGGGGTCTGCACCTTCTGGTAAACAACGGTGCGGATGTATTGGCAGTAAAGCAAGTAATAGAATTTTTTGATCAGCGCATAATCGATTTCTTCCGTTCGATGCAGATTGCTTAAATTACAGAGAAGTGCTGCCGGTTCGGAAACGACGAGTTCACCATACTGAATGTGCGCGAAAAATTTGCCATTAATTATGGGGACCGCAAACTCTCAGCTTAAGGTGCATCGAATGAATTCAGCAGTGCTTGAAGTCGTAACTTTCTTTACTTCAGGGCATAAAGAAGGGTAGAAGTCATAAACCGACTGTAGCCTCGGCAGCGTTCTAAGACCTTCATGTTCGTGGTTTGAAGATGCGGTCGAAAAGCAGAATAGCGGAACAATCTCATTGGTGTCTAACTTGGTAATGTGCTCAGATGGTCTTGATGGTCACCAGTATTTGCCCATAGTTCCAGCGCAAGTGTTTGCCTTGTTGTGATTTAAATCCTTTACATTTAATCATGGTCCCAGAGGACAGTGAAGTATCAGCAAGGTACTCCTACAGAAGCATCAATCAAATCTTCGTAAGTGCTCCCGGAGGATTAGCTTCAAATGGACCAGGCACGATTGCTTCATTGTACATTGTGCAAATCCCCTTCAGTAGGTGAGGAACGAAGCTCTTCTTCGAAGTCCCCACCACATAGTATTGATGCAGAAATCCGAAAATTTTGGGATTTTAGACAACCTGAAATACATTCCGTGAATATTGATATATTGAAAATTAATCGTTCAAGAGGCGACTGTAAAAGTTGTCAGCGATCGCTCAGCCGGATGGTTTTCTATCAAAGTCAAATACTTGCGCGTTTGCGGTGTGCCAGGGGTAGTTGTCTGTCTTAGCGAAATCATTCTCATTTCTTCGCAACTACCAATGATGATTAGCAATTTGAAAAATCTGATCGCTTTTGACCTCTCCATATCATACTACTCAGTGCTTATGCCAGATGTGTACTTCGTTCTCATTTGATCGGTATGCCGGCCATATGTTTACCACCATTCAACAAGTCATTAATAACGTTATAATGTTCTCGTTTATTTAACGGCATACATTTAGAAAAAGAGAAACTGATTTTAACGAATTTCGAAAACTGTTGGCGTCGATTATTAACATCCAGGGATGCGCAGTGCCTGCGTTAACCAAGCACTGTCCTCCGTGTTGTTGAATGAAACGTGGATTACTCTAGGTGATACAAATGCAGCGTTTGGAATTACAGACAAGATCTCCATACCGTTCTTGACTTTGATTTTGTAGTAAAGAGCCGCATTTCTTATGTGACCAGTCAGCATAACCGCGTCCTTTCCTTTGAAAAGCCTGTGGACTTTCGATAATTTGAAATAAAGAAAATTCTTCTTTTATAAAAAGTCATGCAGTTTACGTACCAAAGAAATTACCATTGGGATAAATGTGCAAATTAAATATATGCACTAATGCATCTTATTGCTCTTTATTTGCATTCAACAATATGAGGGAAATTTTTCCAATTCGCTCCGGAGGCCAAAGTAACATTTTCAGTTTGTCATCGAAATCCTTCTATTCGGACATGTACCTCACGCGACACAAAACGTTATGATAAGACAACCCGGCGCAAGGCCGTAATATGTTGACGACTACCCCATAGTGAACAGCAGACATTATGAGAACAGCCATAGCTCCTCCTCAGCAAATATTCATTACATTTATCCTCAACTGTTAGTTATAATAAAATATGAAAATTTGCATGCGCTATTTCCTTGACTTAGATTATGTCAACAGTAATATATTTTGCTTGTTATATTGGATGAAAGTTGGCTAATATACAACGAAATCAACTGTCAAACATATGGTAAATTTTGATGGCACCAACCGATTTATCATTCGTCAAGTGTCATAGAGAGTGAATTGCTTAAAAATACAGACTTACGATAGGGGACTGTAAGCAAGTGCTTATCAAATGAGTTAAACGTCGCATTTATGATCTGCACAGTCCCATTGGTTTTTGTGTCCTGAAAAACAGAATATGCTAAGAAATCAACAGTAGACATGGTCGTAACTTTTGAGTCATAGGAGCAAAATAAACAGCTTACCCAAACGCCCGCATCATATACTATGTATACCATAGGTGGATTATTGATATCTATATGAAGCACTCCATGTGAGCCCACTTCTTCCGGAAACGTTGAATCTGCGTGTTAAACAGCCTTTAGTCGTCCCCGAAATATGCAATAATTTCATTGATATTTGCGAAAAGAAAACTCTCAAATCGTGTTTTGAAGTGTGTTATTCCACTATTTGGAATATTTCAGTCTCAGTTTACAAAAGGTCTAATTTCGTGTAGGAGGGTTGTAGTCGTTGGTAAGAATGTCCTTCATTATACAGAAAGGTCATATGCTCTTACGCATATTTTGGAAGTATTTGACGTCAGTCTGGTGGGACATTTAATGTGTCATTTAACTTTTGGATCGGTGATACCGTCTGTTCCATCTGCCGTACAACCCCACACTTATATGACCAGAGAGTTGCTGCCTTCGTGCATAACATTGATGCGACAATAAAATTTCTAACGCGATCATGATGGCCATTGTGACTCCATTGCCAGCGCTAGAATGAGAAACTCGTTTTTGTATTTTCATTTTCTTTTGGGACTGAAAGACGATTACTGCTAGCTGGAAGCATTCAGAACGCATCTGAACATACCGTCTACAGTTTCAGAGCGCTTGTTTTTGACAAGTGCTTAAACTGACATATGACGCCTTTAATTAAACAATAACATTTATCAGTAAAATAGTATTGTTCCAAGTAACCTGAATATCACATAAGATAATTCAAATAAACATCGCATTTACTTGGCAAAGATCCGTTCATACTTATGACGACTATTTCGGAAGTGGACTGACGACTACCCTTTGCTGTTAAAAAAATACTTCCATTTCCGGACACTGACTGTGTCTGAAGTGCTGAATATTCTTTATCTAAAAGGCAAATGCATGTTTTGTTAGGCGGACTTAAATTTGTTAACTTGATCTCAACAATCCGAAGTGTTAAATAGATGGGAGTTATAGGCTGAAAATTGGTCGAAGGGGTGGCCTGATGTGAGTGCAAACTTACCATTCAACAACTGCCAGCAGAATACGCCAACTTTGCAAGGATTTGAGCGGTCGCCTTGTGCAACGGACATATTCCCTAGCATAATTGACTACAAAAACACCATATAAAATGATAATTATGAAAATTTAAAAAAATTATAACTTTGAACAAAGGCAGTTTATCGCACGAGTATGGAATCTTACAGTCGGTTTTCCTGCAAAATGCCATATGACTGTAAAGTTTGCATTGGGTAGTACATAGTAAGTGGATTCCTGGTTGCCTAGAAGGTAGACAAGCACTCAGGTGCAAAAGATTGAAAGTTTTCTGAAAATTACTGCGAAGAAATTCAAATAGGCACATCTTATTTTGTCAATGTACTTACCAAATGTGATTATGAAGAATGCGGATAAAATGCTCAGTGCAATTAATGACACTAAAATATGGTAAAGTTACCATCAGTGCAATGAAATATTATAATAGAAATACACACGATACAATCGCCCAAAAGCAGGTCGATGTCTGAACATGCTGCGGCTGTAACTTACTTTCGAGATTCCTTGTGTAAGCGAAACGTTTCCTATGTTTCGTATATTTATACATTCTAAGAGGTCGTCTGACTGACGCACATAACGTCACCTAAATAGGCTTGACGGGTGTTAAGAACAATATTAGAAATGAAACTTGAACCAATCAAATGACCTCTAAAGCGGTAGCAGGTTTGAGCGCCTACCAGTAAAGCAAGGCAGCATGAGGCAAGCATGTTTCAACTAATACTGTGCACTGTCTGAACATTATGGTCATATAACTCATATTAATTTAATGTGTATTGCACATTTTCCTAAAGGATCTTTCGTAAACGCATTAATCAATGAACGTCATTTATAGTAAACCAAACTACGAAACCATTAATCGCACGATGTGGCTGTACAATTTTCACCATTACAAAAAATGCTGTATTTGAGTAAAACAGTGTATCCTTTAGACATCGGTATGCATACATTGAGTACTACACTACCGATTTACTTCATACTGAGGCGGCGCTTATAGCAGTCACGGCTTAACCTTGAATTCCATGTCTTTGTGTGGAAGCCTTCATGTGAAATTATAAAAGGAGGTACTTTGCAGTTACTTACTGCCTGGCAAAATTCCGTTGAAGGTCACATCAGACGAATTTTAGGCAGGTTGCTCAAATACATTACGGATTAGGCAGGCCAAGGGTTTAGTGTTGGATGATTCTAGACAAAAAGCAACACTAGAATTAACCGTCCTAGCATGGTAGAGGATAAGATGCGTCGCCATCGGGCAAGCAATGCTTACTTAGGACAAATGCTATAGTTGTAAATAAAGCAAATTATTAAGATCAGGCGTTGTTTCTAAGGTGGTTTTACAGTCCATATGCTTTAAATTTCACCTTTGACGGTATTTCGGGTGTGCAGACAATTGACCAGATATGTTTCAGTGCCGGAGACCTGTAGATTTCACGATAGTCTTCAATGCCTTTAGACATGTTGGGGTTTGCCAGTGGTTTGATTTTTCCGTGATTCTATAACAGACAGCTATAGTCTTCTTCTGATCGTCAATCTAAAACCATAGTTATTTCCAGACTAAAAACATCTGCACAAACCAAAGATGATATCTGACAGTTGGGTTGCATTGTAAGGGTCTCGTTCTGCGTAGGCCCGATGCCGTTCTTTTTACGCTCTATATAAACATTCACCCTAAGCGGCTGGCTACGCGATGGGGCTTTACCTTTCCGTTGGAATCGAAACTTGTTTTTTATTTAAAATAAATGATTTGTTGATAAAAATTACTTTTCAAGACAGAACTAGTGAATACTTGATGATGTTTTCAAACTTGTGTTATTCAAACCGTATGGTCCTGTCGCAATAGTCTAGGTCGAGAGAAAGCCCCAACCATTTTGCCCTTGATGCGGAGTGTGGAGTTGGGAGAAGATAATTTTTAGGCTAGTCAAAAAGCCAGTTCGGCCATCGTGAGCTGGAATACGCAACATGCTTATCTTCTGCATTTTCGTTTTTCAGCATTTCGTTAACTGTTCGTTTACTGTCCCGTTAATATCCAATTGATTGCCTCTTTCATAAGGCAGGTCGTCCACGTACTTCATATGAATAAGATAATGAGAGTGTAATGTGTATCAGAATTCACTTTAGCTGCTTGGTGACGATCAAGTTGCCCAGACATATTTAGTCCGAAGTGAAGCCGGATTTTTGTCTGCAAAGTTTGCAGTTAAGGCATTAATGTGAAGCACTGGGTTGAGGCTTCAGGTCACCAGACTATGCTTTTAAACAGAAATGAATCTACACAGCGTGAGCCCAAGTGTGGAGGAGTATTTTATGCAACGGGACGTAATGACATGATGAGGAACGATGTCCACTTTGTGCTCCACAGTGTGAAGAACGCAAAGGTGGTGGCGTACTCCTCCCTCAGCCCTTTGATCTCGTTGAGAGGACAGAGTCAGAAGAACCTGAAATGCCATCGGGTTTGGCGACTGACGCTATGCTAAACAGCCCGTCTGCGTAGGACACATTCTTGTCTGGTCCGCGCAAGATGAACCAGATTCGGATCGTACTTAATGGGAGTGTTTTGGTGGCCAAATGAAGAAGCAACTATCACAGCCTGATGCCCAGTGTTGAGAGAAATGAATTATCTCGTAAAGTGTCAACCATCCAAGCCACTGCAACCGGACTATAATGATAGGTTAAAGGCACGACTATTGTTTACAATGAAGAATAGGCATTAAGTGCAGTGGGGACGATGACAGCGTGCTGCAACCTATAATATCTTTGCCCTTCCATGCTGGCCATTAGATGCGCGATACACGCCATCAGACGGAAAATTAAATTTCATACTGAATGAGGGAAAACAGGATAAAACAATTTGGAAGTCAGACGAGGCACCCGTACGACCGATGACACCTGCCAATGCACTCAGTTGTTTTCGAAAACCAACTTGTCTGCCTTTATTTATTGGGTGTTTTCAATACATGTTTTCATCAATACATTTTACGTAACACATAAACAGATAAGGTGCGCTGTAGTTTGGCATATAGAGAGGAGCGTTAATCGACGTATTCGAAAAAATAGGCACACAAAAGTTTTCACATGCTACAGAGAACATTCCCCCTTACTTAACCTGCCAAAAATAGCATATATAAAGTTAGCAATAGTAAGTTGCATTATTTTCGTCAAAACGGCCATCCACATGATAGACCTGATCATCGTAGTATAGGTGACGATGCATGTCAAATTTGACCCGACGTGATTGGCGCATTTGCAACGTATGAGGCTAAGGATTAACAGCCGTTATCTAATTTGCAATTGTATGCCAACCATACTGAATATGTAGACGAGACATGTGTACTCGCTGTGTTCCAAGAAATTTGTAATTTTTATAAAAACTAGCTGCGTTTAATGACATTTTGCAGCCAAACTATTAAGAACAAGCGCCACTGGACCGGTAGGACGTTGTTGAACGCAGTGAATGTCTACTTCTGTAATTCTTTGTCGTCTTGTGTAGTGTCACTTTCCATACTTACATTTCTGGCGTGCATATGTGTATTTGAGTTTGCATTTAAACCGTGTCTACGGCCTCTTACAACTCTAACAGTCTATGACCCTCTGTTTACAGAGAGCGGATAATTTCATTTCGTAATAACATTACTTCAGACATATTTGAACTCTCTTTTCTTGCAACAAATTTCGCCTTTGCTTTTTCAAAAATGTAAAACCTGGTGAAAAATCGTCATAAGCATTCAAGTTTATTATTTTTCTACCCTGATTCGCAAGGGAGTGTTAATTGCTGCATGAAATGACACAGGTTGAAACAGTTTTCTACGTGCAAATAATACTTTTGTGATGAAAGAGTAAAGCATTTAAAACGCGTATTGTATCAACTTGTGCACATTGAACAATGCAGTGATTATGATGGTAACCATGGGCATGAATGGAGAGTTGTGATTCTTTATGTAAAAACGCTACATCTGCTGGTTACCAGGCATCCCGCTTGCATCAAATAAACAACCTTCTTTGGCGTTATTTTCACGCGCATGGTAAAGCAAAATTTGTGAGTTGTTTTAGCAACTATAATAATGTAATATTCACCAGATATTGCAAGCAGCACACGAATCCTTACTAAAATTATCAAAATTGAGCATTTGGTTTGTAAATGTTTGATATGCACTAGGAAAAGTGTTCATCTATCGTGAGCTTGCCGGTCCACTGACAAACTGCATAATTGCACTGCAACGAAGTAAAACGGAAGTCATAATTTTAGGGTTGTAAATAAGCTGATTTTATGACCACGTCCATCTGCCTGTCTCCATTGTATTAACAATTGATCAGGTTGATTCCCAGAAGTGTCTGAATGGCGCTGACATTTCAAGCAACAAATTATATCCTCAATAAACTGAGTATCGTATGCCTAACTCTTGCGTAACAACGTAACATTCTATGTTGTGTTTATATGCTATAGGAAGAGAAGCATTTTATAACGGACACTTCCTTGAAATACACCTTCAAAATAAAATAAATTATGCATGGTATATTTAACATTTACAAATAAGTATGGATGGTGTCGCACGGGGTACATGATAAAGACCATGGAATGTGGGTGTGATGCTATCTTTCCCCAAATCATAGGTAATTTCCATTTTATGCAATACGTCATGCGTGTGATAGCGCGCGGTTTCACACAGCATATGCGAGTACTATTTACATAAATGCGCCATACATGTATGGCCCGTAAAGCACATCGCAAAGGATGAGTTCCGTAAGAACGATCGATGAGCGCGCGCTATAATTATGTCTATATATGTTGCTTATTGAAACTAAAATGCGCGTTCCCTAACATAACTGCGAATGTAAGGCGATCACAGGAACCATGGTTTTAATGGCTTGACGTTTCAACAGCAGACAAGCTTCCATCATCGGAGGTAAGGTGAATTTCACTATCCTTTTAAAGCTTGAATTCTACTACACTGTATACGTTTGTCTTTGCTCATCCTACATCCAAACCTAAATTTGAATTTGTGAGCTGTCTCACAGAAACAGTAAAGGTATTTCATATCACTGTGTCTGCGCATTTCTCTGATTGGGTAAACTCATTTTTAGTACGATTAATTTAAAACATCATTTCTGATATAGTTGCATTTTTTAGAATTATATGCAGAGGCATAAAAAATGCCGTTCTTGATGAACATTTGCAACAATAAAAATAATTATTTTTCGGGCAAATTCATTTGAAGAAGTTTTTTGATATCTCCTGGATCATATGCGGATGCAGGATAAAGGTACAAATCTTGCGTAACTTGAGCATTGTGGTCATAAGGCACCGATGACAATCACCGCAGCTTAAGACCCATGCATGTCAAACAAGGAAAAGTCACCGACCGGGCCATGTAAGCGTAACATTCAGTTTGAGCGTCGCAATCCCACAAAGTAATGCTGTGCAAACCAAAGCCTACCAAGCGCTTTGCAAAACGTAAATACCTTGCTGCCTATCGTATGCGCGGTTCATGCAAATGTCGAAGGCGACAATTAAACGGGGAGAAGTTGTAACTAGGTGCTGTTTAAGCAGCCGATGACGAACTGTTGCTATACCGCTACGCCCTTCCTTCTCGACAACGCTACAACAATTTATTGAAATACCTACGTTTGCAAGAGCAGATGAATAACAAATTGCAGGTTTAAAATCGACCAATTTATGAAATATTAGATTAACAGGTAATCGTTAAGTGACCAA
Source organism: Spirometra erinaceieuropaei (assembly GCA_902702965.1). NCBI lineage: Eukaryota > Metazoa > Platyhelminthes > Cestoda > Diphyllobothriidea > Diphyllobothriidae > Spirometra > Spirometra erinaceieuropaei. The sequence continues at coordinate 35,064 of CACRXP010000512.1, forward strand.
TTGAAATAGGAGATTGCACAAGTGTGTTGAATACACTTTTTCATGCATTAAATGTCCAACCGCTATCGGTATTCCAATGGCAAGAAAATACAGATTTTCTCTCCCAAAGTTAAATATTCAATCTCCAACTGACCTTACGAGCATAAGACATAGGTTGCGGCCTAAAGACAAGCATAAAGTAACTCAGGCTTTCGAGACCTCAGTATGCGCTACTTAACATGTTATCAAACCATGGGTTTGCATCACATAGAGTGATTGAAAATTTCATCTAGCGTGCTTCGGTAAACAGGCATGTGAGCTCTAACGCGTAAGTGGTGCCCAACTTAATCAGGTGGTGGCGTTTGGTAATCATCGCGTAAAACTTGTGCAAACGTTCTTTGCTACAACATTTCGTGCTCAAATGAACGCGGTGAGTTGGAGACAGGGTGTTAGCTATTATTTTGATTAAAGTTTCATTTTCTACCTATACGTGAACAAAGAGTTTTGAAGACTTAAATATACGATTTCTATTTCTTATTGGGGGGAATTAACTGAGATGAAAATAACTCAACCTATGACATACCTGACAACTGTAGTGTTTACTTCTTCTCTAGGCGGTTTAGATCAGAAATAGCACAAGAGGACTATTTAAAACGATGTTACTACATCCCATTCGAGGAATTGCCAAAGGAATCGAATTTTGACTATTGATGCAATCGCGCTCTTACTACTGCGCTTATAACTAGTCAATTAAGTGTCTTTTGGCGGACAATGAATGTGTACTCGATGGCGCCCTTTATGTCCCATATCGGGCCTTTAATTAAAACGTCCTAGCAGAAGATGTACACGCAAAATAAAGTTCCCATATGTGACAAAAGCTCGTTAGATTTAGTAGGCACAGTCACTTACAAATATGGATCCAACGCAATCATAATATGTAATAGAGATGTGCATTGTCAAAACACCCCAATAAAGGGCTTTCAAAGACGGATGACAAGTCATTTCATCAATTACATATTCCAACAAACACAGGAAGCAGCAAAATGCCATACGCATCCAGTTTGCATTGAGAGGTACTTAGGCTTCTGAATTGCAGTTCCTTATGCGAATAAATCCTCAGAAGCGACGACAAGAATCATAGAACCGTTCGGGCGCGGTGTGGACCATCAACCGGGGTCAACACTCAGTCAGCAAATCATGAGGACAAAAACCCGTTAAGAATGGTTACAAGCGGGGTACCTCAGAATTCCGTTCTTGGCTCCATCCTCTTCCTCATCTATATTAGCGACTGCATCTATGGATTGTATTGCGACATTGTCATGTTTGCTGATGATCTAAAGCTTTGGACCGTCATCTGCAACGAGGACGATATAAGAAATCTACAGGTAAACTTGAACGGACTCCAACAATGGTCCCGCCACCGGCTCCTCTCATTTAGTCTTACCAAATGTAACATTCTGAGCATTGGCAAAACTAGCTCTGCTCACCGGAGCCAATTTGCCGTGCAACCCTTACACCAGCATCCAGCACGGATGACGGAATCACGACCATTACCGACTCGGACTCGGTCTCACAAGCCACGACGGCATCAGTTACGACCCCAGCGGTGATTGCGAGATCTTTTAATTGCAGTGCGCATACGGTCCCACGGCAGCCACGTGCTATAAATACTGCACTCCTGGTGCCATCATCACCTTTATCTTGGAATGTCTCTGATGATGGATTCAAGTGGGAATCCCATACGTCAGGCCAATAAATGTCGTGTTCCAGTGCCCGCATCTTCGTATCCTGAAGATGTACTGCCTAATCCACACACTGATTTCAGTGATAGATCTTCAGAAATACCTAGGTGATTGGATAACATCTTCACTTAAGCCATATTTTCACTGCTTAACATTAGCGAAATTCGCAATGTCCAACTTATAGCTCATCAAGCGGACATTAACGAATTTCGACGAAGAGTGCTTTGGCAAGGTCTTCGGGATGTTTGTGCGACAACAGTTAGAATTTGGCGTTCAGGCTTGGAGACACTAGTCTGTCAAAGATCATATCACCCTAGAAAACGTCTAAGGACGGACAACCAAGCTTGGCGGAGGTCAAAAAACCTACCTTATGAATCTAGACTGTCCAATCTTAACCTCTTTCACTTGGACTACAGACAAATAAGTGGCGATTAAATTCAAACGTTGCGAGTGCTAACGGGCCATGATTGCTGTCTCCTATCCGGCAGCTCTTTGATTTGGCCACCACTACTAGCTTGAGCGTTCATCCTCTGAAACTAAGTCTGACAGGTGCGAGTCTGGACGCAAAGACATGGAGCGCTCTGCGTTTGGACATCGTAACGTCCTCATCTGTAGATACATTCAAGAGAAGGCTTGATTAGCACAGAGATATGTACCGCCATCAGCAACTAAGGAATTTTTGCCCTGTACTGCTCTCCCCGAATGTTTTACGTTAGAAAGCATGCTATTCCCTATATTTAGATAGAATTATTTTATGACACTTCTGTTATCCCCTGCCCCGAGTATATACGCTTGCATCGATATTACTTAATTCACTCAGCACCGCGTACTGGTTATTGTACGATTCGACACAGAAATCATTCAAAAACATATTTATGCCTATAATCACTGCTTTTTATATGTAATTACTTACCTAATTTACTTCATAACTTGACTTACACATTGTTTTTATGATGTTATTTTAACCAAACGGGAGTTCGAAGTCGTTCACCTACCTTTTCGTTAATAAATATGATCTGATTTGATCTGTCGTTACGTTAAAAGAAAACTCGAACATAGTGTGAGAGATTCGGCACTACTGGTTCGAAATATCATTGTTCGTAGGAGATGCGGGAGTGTCGAATACCCAACTGTGCATGTCAAAAGGATAAAGTAAAATTTTTACATGTACAAAAAACAATAAATTCGCACAAAAAAACCCTAAAAAAAGAAAACACGTGCATGATTATCAAATCCTATGCACGCACGACAAACACTTACACTATCTTTTATTACAAGACAATTCATGCATGGATAATCGCGTAATGTTGGAATAAATATTGGCAAATGTTCGATGAAAAAAGACGTGGTATTCGTCCGATTTTATGTTGTTTAAATCCGGCTGAAGTAAACTCTGTTAAGTTTGCTGATATTACAAGAGCAGATACTTCGCCGACAGCATGGGCTCCGTCGACCCTATAGAAGTTGTTTTTCTGAAGATAGCATCAGCAAATAATCGAAGATCAAACGTTGTGGACCGATAGGAAATGGTGGCGCTGTTAAATGCTTAGTAGTCAGCAAAAGGCAAGCAATTGTCTGATCTCATCCTGCAGATCACATGATCAGAGTTACGCCCAGAAGAGTTTTGAAAATAGTCAATCCACGAATGGATATGTCCGTCTTGTTACCTGGCGACTGGTCTAAAATAGCAAAGTGCATTTTGCAATGAAATCTACTAAGAGATTGTTCACATGTCGAGATATTCCGGGTGTAGGTCTTTTTCACCTAAATAATTACGAAAATAAACCGACTTTGCCGTACGCATTGGGGAAATGTAACCTTTGGTTATCGTAGTGTGCTCGTACGCACCAACATTTCTCGGGTTCCCGTTCTCGAGTTCAGTGTCGAAACGGCTCTTCGAGAAATAAAGTAAGTATGCCATCTCATAAATCGTTAGTTCGTATTAAAGGAATTGTCAAATTAAAACATTTCGTAGGTGACACAGAACGCAGCTGAACCAAATAAACACTATCATTGAAAGAGACGGTGCAAATATCCAAAAATTATAATTTCTGCGAAGATGTACATTTCAGTTGCGGGAGATACGATTGATGGAAGCACAATTACATTTGACTGACAATTTTGGATTTTCGCTGCAACCCACCCATGCTGCCAACTGTGAATACACAGCAGTACATTAATCAAAGACGGCGATTGCTGCACCATCATAGCAGCTCCCACATTAACTGGTTATTGTCGCAAATCCATTATTGGTGTTCATCAGATGCGGTACAATTTTTGTCTGTGGATGACTCTCATTATGGGTTTTTTTAAGGATCCAAGACGTAGGACGAATATCATTATCGTTTCAGTTATCGTCGGCCTTCCTTCATAAATGCTATCGGATATATGCCCTCTAGATTTTATGGACAGGAAAAAAGTACTTGTGATGATTTTGCTATATGCAACTTCTTGTCAATAATGTTTGTCAATGAATGGCCCCGTTTGTAGAGTGAGATTATATGGAGTTGACGCGGGACTTAACAACCAGAGAAAGAGTCTACCACGCGAAATGCACCTTTGTCCGTACTGCATAACAGTTCAACTATTTTTGCTGTGTGTCCCATTACGGCGGGCAAATGGGCGGTAGCATACGTAGCACGCATCTCACTCATTCAATCTCTCCTAATGTGAGTCTAACACACAGAAGACCTGAATCAGTATCGGTGGAATCGATTGGCAAATCGAGGCGGTTCGTTAACGAGTCTCGCATACGCCTCCCGCCATCAGGTGAACCAGATTTTCCCACAAAAGAAAATGAGAGGCTCGAATCCGAAGTGACTGAAGGTGCCGGAGAGAGCACATGATGGACAGACCGACTCTTTCTCCTGAAGGTGGGCACAAACAACCCCGTCAGTTAGAAGCCTTTCAAACCACGCCTTTTGGCATATAGTTATAGGTATAAACATGTCAACTGATGTAAAATGAGGGATACGCGCAGAGTGCCGTCATGACGAACTCTCATTTCTATCTAAGGCATCAGTCTACCGGTCTGAGCGGTCAACTTTCTGAAGCGGGATTAGACAGGAGCGACTGGTTTGATATACAATCATGCGTGTTGATGTACATAGTTTAAACCATGGGTAATCGATAAATATCGGTGCGTCATTTACGGTGTAGTATTTCGTCAATGATAATTGATGTCTTGGACCTCATGTTTACGCCTTTCTTTCGGATAATCTTCGGGCATTTAATTCAGCAGGTTGTCTGGACTACAAAATTAAGGATTGTGTGAATCCACGTCCAGAACAGGTGGGCTATTCGTCGGGAGTCGGTATATTAAATATTCCTGTGGGACGAATTCCATTTAAAAAACTTGCGGCTAATCATTGTCTAGTAGTGAATGACTTGGAGAGGCTGATTTTCTGTCTGTCCGAATGATCAACACAATATTTAAAATTACTTGGCCTCGCATGGATGGTCTAGAGTGTGGTACGTTTCTGCTTGCAGTCTCTGTAGAAAAACTGACAAATTACTGATCTATATTTGCGCGGAATCTTACGTTAGTAGATTAACACCCCGCCATATTTTTCCCATTATCTACCATCCGCTGTTGTGGTTTCGGTTAACTCATCAAGACTTTGATTTAACGAAATTACTTGCTATTCAACAGGCTGTGAATGGGCTCTTCACGATGCCCATGTATTCTAAATATAGAACCTGCGGATCAACTCATAAAATGTGACTATAAAGGCCTAGATGAGAAAATTCAGACAACTTGAACATGGAATATTTTGATTGAAAGCGGAAAATTTTCCGACATATATCCATTTCTATTATAGAAAATATGCATAAGCTATGTCATCAGGCAAGTTGTTCATAAATTTGGACGACAATGGACGTAGCAATATAGCCGAAAAATAATATATTCTAGTAAATTTGTATACTGGAGAAAGCTTTTCTTTGTAAGGAAATTATTGAACTCTCAAGAGTCCTATTGAAAACAGCTCGTCACACTTGAACTTTGATATTTTGTCTGGTGTTAACCGTAGTAATCAGTTTGCTAACCCTGACGTGATCTCGGAATACAAAAGAATTTGGCAATTTTTGAAAGTTAGATTAACGGATCTGTGTAACATGACGCCTGAAAATGCGGCAATAATGTGCACAGACAATAGTTTGTCTAAATTAACTGAAATGGTTTCGTCATTTGAAAAGCATAGCAAATCACCCTGTAGACGTTTACAAATTTGAAACTTTTAAGTCATAAACTCAGTGACGGTTCAGTTTCTGTTTGTATACAAATTAACATGGAACGAGCAAACAATTGGGATAATAGCACCATTTGAACTGCCAATGGTGTAGAATGGATCCCGAAAGTGAACAAGGATAATGTAAGCAGCCGTAGCGTAGAGCAATGTATATCCACCCGTTTACAATCAGCACCTTGAATAAAACGACCGAGAGCGTCGGTTTTGCCTAAAATAATCCTACAGATATATGGAATATACAGACCTCCATCAATTGAGTACTCTGCTCAAGTAGATAATTCATTATATGTGGTTTTTCCACTTGACCGAAAGCACATTCACTGTTGACTTGCTGTGACTGTTCATGCTTTTGACAATGAGACTTCCTGTTTTGATGAGCGTCTAAATGTGACCTAAACGACCATCTGCACGAAAACGACTCTCCAAATTCGTATGTCTTCGCGCCGTGCCTTATTTCAGGGTGATTGCAAGCATTAAACTCATGAAACATTGAACGATTCTTCAAGGGCTACTTGTGTTAAACGTTATTCGGAACAAAAGAGAAGTTCGCGCACAGTTCTCTTTATATATACAAGATGTAATTTTTGCGATTTTGTGATAGCAAGGTTACCTCATCAAAACATTTACTCTTCAGACAAAACCCTGTTTGCCTAATTGAAACACATCTTAGTAAATGCATTAGCGAAAAAAATACAACACATTTTCTACAAACCGTTTAAGAATCTGCAATCAGGATTAAGCTGTTTCGATAACAACAGTAAATTATAACACATTAATTCATATAGGGTGTGTTGATGCAAACTTCACCAAAACACACTGTCAAAAACTACGCGCGAACTGTTTTCTTTGCTCCGTTTTGACTGTGGACATGTTTTCCGCATATCTAAAAATGAAGTTTACGTAATCGCAAACATTTTTGATGCTCCTGGAATTTTCCATTTTTCTGAGAAATGGATATTTTCGAACAAAGCATCATTACTAGAAGTATTTGTTGACGGATCTTATTTTGCAGCCGCATCCTAACCCGCAACTCCAACCTCTACCCTGACCCCTAACCCCGAAATCCAAACCACCAACCTAAACTTTTAACCCCTTAAAGGTACGCCAAAGAAATTGGATCTTGCGGTGCTTAATTCATATTCTCAATTTGACTAAAGTTGTTCTTCGTTAATTAAGAAAGTAGGTCGATGAAATTGGGCCAGTTTGGATTCGACTAGCATCCATTCCCAAATTTGGCATTGCTTGTCGTTATGATCATCTACTTGAGTTAAAGGTTGCTAAAATTGATATGTAGCCCCTGATTTTAAGCCATTTATTTAACGTGGCCTAACCGGCTTCCAAACGTGTCTTGTTTAGAAATTAATACAAAGTGAACATTTAAACAGTACCTATGGCCTTCCACGAATATATAACAGATCAGCAAGTAGGTTGCTTCCCGCCATAACAATTCAGTAGTTTAAGGCACATAAACTGCCGAACGACACTTCAGCTATCCACGAACTTGGACAGGTTTATTAATTGTGCAGAGAAGATCAAAACTGGAAGGCGTTCGAAATAAAAGAAGCGTGAGGGAAATGCGAAACCTTGACCAGATCAGTGTGTATTAAGATCTGTGAAGCGTCGCCGATATTAGCACAGTTATATGCGATGTTTTCATAACATTAGACTCGTCCGCTAGGGAATGTTAACGAATATCCACGGTTTAGGTCTGTACTTCGTTAATTATTGACGATTTCTGAACAGTGAAATGAAAGTCACAGTGGCAGTTTCATTCGGATTTGACGTGCCTGTGACCAAATGTCGGATTGTCAAATACAATGATAATGCGCACTGTTGCAGCTAAATACAAACCCGTAGTTTATAGGCATACCCTAACTCTAATCAAATTCGCAAACTGAATATTATGCTTACGCGTAACCCATGATCCCAAAATTTATCCAAATCGCACTCCATATCACAATCTCAGCTCCCGGCAAAGCAGTTTTACGTCTAACGCCCACGACCTGCTTCACGGAACGGTGAGAACAGGGACGGAAACTTGTGCGTGAAAAGGCTTTTTGTAAAAGCAGACTTGAGCTGCCTCTTCCGAACTCTCTACGCCTCCCCACCTTGATCCGGTTTCATGACCAAGTCAGGAAGACCGGAGGCGGGAGCGTACGCGGGTGGCTGGCATGACTTAAACCTGCACCCACGTGCACCAGCACATCACTGGTCCACAACAGACATAGACTAGGTGGTTATACGGCAACAAAATTAGGGGCGGTGGCCCAGCTCCGAAATGGCGCAAAGTTATCCGGCAACTCGTAGTGCCACCACATTGCAAAATTACCATTTGTTTATGGTTGTGCATTCGTGGTAACGCCTGTCGAATTCGGTCTAACCCGGCGTTGATACAGCGTATCGCCTTCGTGTCCGGTTTTTGGAGAGGAACACGTCGTAAACTTGATGTTTGGTTGGTCGTACAGTTATGCAGCTTAAAATCAGACAATGAAAGGAAATAAAGAAGATGAAGATCCGATCTCTGGGACAGTAGGTTTATTAGTCTGAGCTTTCGGTCTCGTACAGGAGGCCATCGTCAGAGACTGTGAGAAGGCAACATCAAATGAGCGGTTTTTGTAGTCACGTCATGAAGGGGGGGGGAAGAGAGATATGAGTGCAGTGGGTGGTATTCTCGATAAGTTGCGTCCCACGCCGTCTCACGGTGGCGTGACTAATAAACCCACTGTCCCAGAGATCGGATCTTCATCTTCTTTACAACAAGAACCTGGGATTTGCATATTCGCTTCCATCCATGAAAGGAAATGCCTGAAAATGACTGACGAGTGATCCACGTCACATCTGTTGAGAGAAAATCACTCATTTTTGTTATATTTAGCTCTTTCTTCTTACATTTCACCGTTAAAGCCTTGTAAACAAGGCGCACATTATTCTGACAGATCACCCCACTACGTTTTTGTGGCAAATGCAAATTCATATATTAGGGAAAATTCAAATTATTTCAAATCAGAAACCAATCCATGTTTGATTACTTAAATAGATGGTTAAACATGCTTCTCTTTATCAACTACTTTCTACCCACTAAATTATTTGGACCCATGTAGGCTTCGTTCATGCATTGCAATTGTGAGCAAACAGAGGCTCTGTCTGGCATCCAGTGAATATCCGATGCGCCTGAATATTGTTCCTGTACTTATATAATTCATACCGGCATTGGGTTTTTGGGGTTTGATCACCGCATCACCAAAACGCCCTAATGTAGTCAAACTCGCATGCAGTCTATGGGTCTCGGCTCTGATGCATGGGTAAGCACTGATTACCTTCTATGGCCCAAATAAACCCACTTTATTTGCAGCCGCAATATTTCAATGAAGTGAACAAACCGCATCAGAAGAGAAGCATGAGGTCAATGGAAGAAAGACACACACTTTTGCATATATTTCAACAAAGTGGTGTTATTACATATTGACAAAGAACACGAAAAATATACGTCGTGTAAATATGCGATACAGCGCTCATATCTGATAGCATTAGTTAGGTGCAGGGAAACAGATTATTTGAAACGAAGGAATTGAAATGGGACTCAGTGTCAGAAGTGGGACGGTATGGACAGAAAAATCACATAACCACTTTAGAGTGCAAAAGATCTCTTTAAACTAGTATAAACTGCAAAACATGAAATTTTCCATTAATTTGCTGACCTATGTTATGATACCCTAAGACAGCTTATATCCATAAAAATGGTCTGCATATTTGCAACAATGTGCCAGAAAATAATTACATATTTGCTTCAGAACAATGTACAATGGCTGCCGATTATTTCGATGAGACCTACACACTCCTCACACTTCTAGTATAGCCTAATAATAATAATTAACCATTTGACCAAACAAGCACTATATATGCTCCATAGGACAATAGGAGTTCATTGAAATGTAAATGTGCAAGGCGAGTAAACGCATGAAATTCTAATTTAGAAAAATATTTTTCATTACTGATCTGTTTCTATCTTGGCGATCTGCTTGTATATTTCCCATATCAATAGCTGCCACGTATTCATTTATTCAGTGTACCTATTTTTTTAAAATAAGCCTAAAATAAACAGGCAAAATGAAAACTCACGAAAGCGACACAGTCCAAAGACTTTTGTCCCCGACGACCTCTCGAAATGTAATTTCGGATCACGCACGCTGATATAACAGTAGCAGAGACACTAAAGATGGGGTATTTCAGAGAAAGAGCGCTTAGAAATGTCATAAAAAGGAAGTGAAACAGTACGTTTATCCTAATGCACACACGCCTGAATGAGTACAGTACTTGCCTTTGCTTGATTAAACGATACGGCTAGCATAATTCTATTTATCACGCCTCTTTTGCATATATCATATACACAGGTTCTAAAAGTGGTAGCAAAATCACACTGGTGTGAATCAATTCGAGTATCCAACGTTTCGCAAAAGGTCTCAGCATTTATTTGTTTAACGAGACACGCAATGAGAAACCACAACATGTGTAACACCGATTCACCTTGCTTTATCGTTGAATTATGCGTCTCAGTCCTTATATAGTGAGTGTTTGAGGAAACAGCAAATGTGAACATTTGAAGGGCAGACAGAACTGTCTAAAAGATAAAAGACTCAAGTCGAATTTTGACACTTAGGGACAGCCGTGCATTACAACTCTTGTCAGATATGAATGTTACCATGGAGGTTTGGTGTAACAGAATGCACATGAATGCTGTTAGTACAATGAGTGCAAAAACCGGACGTCATATTATTTACAATGCTAAGGTTCAGCAAGCAACTTAAACCATTTTACACAGACAAAAATCGTCGAAATAAAAATTATTTAATTTTGCCAAAGTTTTTCCACTCGTAATTCAAACAGCTAGCTATGAAATATCCCACTATTTGTGGATTTCATGACATAATTTCCCCCAAGCTATCTCCATTATAGCATTTCAGAGTATATTTCATTTTGTAAAATGCCGGATTTAAATCCGAATACTTAATAAATTTAAATTCCTAGCGCATTATGGATGTCCTAAATTTACTAGGCTATGATTGTGTAAACAGAATAATTTTATATATATTTTTTACAATATTCGGCAAAATACATTCGCAATTTTCGGAGTTTTCTTTCTGCCAAAACGCGACTACTTTGTTGGCGCGTAATTTAGTTTTTAGTAAATATTAACTTGCTCTACGTCCACCGCACTCTCTTATCTTCCCTAACCAGCACCCAGCATCAAGATAGAGTCAAGGAAACCAGAGGCGAGGGGAGAGCGCAGACGGCTGTCTCGGCCGAAACCCCATCTAGGCGTGCCGCCACACCTAGCTCATATACCACGGAGTGGGAGTGCCACAAAGCTAAATTTAGAGGGATTCATTGGAGACTGATTTGCAGACCAGCAGCTAATCATTTCACACAAACACACAACACTGAGCCGGCTGCGAAGTCCAATTTATGCCCTCAGTTGTCAGTCTTCTAAGCCACGCTTCTAACGCACCGTGACGGCTTTAAGCACGTCAGATTGTTTATATCGAGGCGAACTGCCACTTCGACTGCTCTTATTAAATACGTACAGAGCACATCTCTGGCCAGTAAAACAGACATCGGGCAATAAGCGAGAAGGCATGGCAGAAAAACTGCTAATTTTCAGGGGATTCAACACTAGACGTTGGCTAGATCAGTACGTTGTCTGATTTAAGAACCGTTTCAGGTGTATTTTGTTCTAGTAACGCGATTTTTTCAGTAGGTAGATGAGTCTAGATATAATAATTTTGAGCATAAGCGATAACCTGAGGTATAAAAATCCGGTTTTATCGAGAATTTGACGTACTTTATGTTTTTATGATGTCTCCAACGCGCCCTTTTCTATAGACATAGAATTTCTCATTATTTCGACGAAAAGAAAAATTGATTAAACTCCTTCAAGCGTGTTTCACCGCTAAACACCTCGATTTTTGTTACTACAGCAGAGTTCCGATGTAGAATGTGTGAACTGCTGCTCAATCTCGTGAAGTAACGAGATTATGTGTCCAGTGAGGCTGGATGTTTTCTAATCTATATGAATAGCAAATTCATGTGATTATTGCTCCCGAGACCCGAGTACTTTTGGTAACACGATGCTTGTCTCTATCGTTTCCCTATTTTTTTCACAAGAAATTTATCATGTTGGTCAACGAAATTCAGGCAAAGCAGAATAGTATTGTAATTTGTAAAAAGTGTAAGATGCTGTGCTCTGGTGACCACTGGGCACGCCTAAGAGGTATTTTCGATTTCAGCGTTCCCCCTAATAGGTTTTTTAAAAGGAAAGCAAAGAACCCGTTTGTCTATAAAGAAACAACCGTAAGATAGCCGTCATGTTTTCGACCGTAAAACACCTTTTCGAGTACTTGTCCTAGCGTATAAGACTCTAGCCGTGAGGTATTTGGAAGCAGCTTATATACGGAGGGAGAAACCAGACTTTTGCAAGCGGTTTTATTACGCGATCAATCTGCAACTGCTCTGGTAGGCTTTACGCCTCAAGTTACTTGTAATTTTTATTTATTGTCAACATTCTCTCTCCCTCTTTCTTATAGGATGCTTATGAAAATGCCTTTCATCTGATTATTCATGTCCTTAAACTTAGACCTTGCTCTTATACACTGAAATTCTGTACAAGTTCATATTCCTGTGCGCTTCTATCCATTACGTTTGTTATTCAGAGACGGGCTGCAGTTGCTAAGCCGTCGAGAAAGCTATTGGTTAAAATAAATTCTGATATGCATTTCTGCTTTCAATTCATACCCGCAAACTTGCTTCAGATTTATTAAACAAGCATGAAACGGAAGCCAATATCTGACCATTTTAAGCCTTCAACTAAGGATAGATCACATTCTGGGCGGTTTACATTCCGAAAAAATGTTCTTTGTGAACGGAGCAGATAAGGATTTAAGAGTTAAGCAGCTCAATAGTTTTGAAACGGGAAATCCTAAATGGCGTGTCAGAGGAAATGCAGGCGTTAACGGTAATTATTTATCTGTTGCCAATTGTTCCGAGTATCACGTTCGGCAACCCATTCTTAGAGGCTGGAAGTGTGGGCAATTTGTTGGCAAAGCGTATATTGATTCAAGGGCAGTAATGCCAAAAACTACTTTATACAGCATCTAGGAATCATGCGGATTCGATAGTTTTGGGGTACATACAGTAGATGTGCTAACTCATGAAATGTCAAACAACATTTCGAAATGCGTTCTCGTTTCGAAAAAATAAATTAAGTAGTGTTGTAAAACTAATCATGATGCAGCATAAATCTATAATGATCCAGTTACCTCAGGGTAGCGGTTTTAAAAAAAACTTATTTTCGGCTGCATGCAAGATATATACTCTGCAAAATATGACTACTTATGTAGAATGCAATTTTCTCATTGATTTTCGATGCCCTTGAAAATTCAATTATATTTCATGGTAAACATGCACAAAAAATATTCATTCTTTTATTTATTTGGTAGACAATCACGTCTTCTTTCAATTTCGTTCTGAAAGAAGGGCATAATTCGGTTTTAAAAAAGTTTCTAATTGCAAGATTTTTTAATACCGTTAAATGGGCGTTCATAAAACGTCATGTATCGGCATTAACGAATATGGCTTGTAACGTTAACAATTTCGCTCAAATCCACTGCTCAATGTTATAAACTTCATATGATCTCCTCTTAACACCGTAAAAAAATGCAGGGTTTTCCGTACACGAAAAATATACAGCTTGAAGTTTTGAAACCCTGAAAGCAAGTGTAAAAGCACGTCGGGTTCAAAGTTATTCGTGTATAAGCAAAGTTTTTTAAAACCGAATTATATTCTTCTTTTGAGTATGAAATTGGAAGAAGACGTGATTGTCTGCCGAATAAATAAAACAGTGAATATTTTTATGCATGTTTACCATGAAATATAATTGAATTTTCAAGGGCATCAAAAATCAATGTGAAAATTGCATGCTATATAAGTAGTCATTTTTTGCAGAGTATAGATCTTGCATGCAGCCGAAAATAAGTTCTTTCGAAAATTGACTGCCTGAGGTTACTGGATCATTATAGATTTATGCTGCATCATGATTAGTTTTACAACACTACTTAATTTATTTTTTCGAAACGAGAACGCATTTCGAAATGTTGTTTGACATTTCATGAGTTAGCACATCTACTGTACATTATAGTCGTTACTTGGAGTACTGAGTGCACAATAGCAGAAACATGTCTTAGCGTGTTCATCGGTAGTCCTTTATGAAGATAGGCGTCTTTGGCGGGAAAATATGTGCAGATGATTAAGTCCGCTAAAGTGAAGAACGAAAAGCGGAGGATTATTGTGTTTACTGCCGTATGGGAGCTGAGTTAGGTGGTAGTCGTCTCCGGTAGACAACAAGAAATGCATATGTATATTGTCTAGTACATACTGTACGCATTCTCTGTTACGGCTTATACGATAAGTGCACATAAACCGATAGTTAAATGTATAGGTGAGATTCAAGGCAAGATAAGCGGTCAAAATATCCAGATCAGGACTCGGGTTCAGTGATAGTCAAAATAAATATGCTTTGCAGGAGACGCCACCAGCGGAAAGCATGTTTTTGACATAAGTGCCTGACTGTGTTCAGATCCGTCAACGTGCGATCAGCTCCAGACGTGCATATCTCACTTCAGAGTTGGTGTCGTGCAATTTCCGAATCGCGAATTGCAAGTTATAGATAGAGCAGCTCAGTGTCATTTTAGTGATTTCGTTGGATGATTCAAGGATATGCGTTTAACGCAGACTGTTCAGGAACGTTCGTACGTTCGAAACGCTCAACCGCATGAAGACTAGCGCACTTTTATGTGCATTGCAACGACTGTTTCGGAGATAGAGATAGTTTGAAAAACAGCAGAAACCTCTTGTCTACCGTATCAGACGGCAAGAGATTGCAGAAAGTTTGCAAAGTAATAGAAACATACGCACGAAAGCATGGTACAATGTTCCATAGGTCGTTAGGACGATTTCAAGTTGGGCTGCGGAGGTAAGTAAAACGTTTCATTATTCATTTAAAGAACGAATAGTTTAGGGCGGAAATTAGGCTTGCTGCTGAACTGACAAAATATCGTCCGTAGACCTGTCCTGGAAAGATGAAAATGAAAAAAGACTTTGCATACTGCTTTTATTTCTTTAAGGCTTGGACCTAAATGGTTTGTACTGCGTCACAAGAAATATTTTTGAACATTTTATTATATTTGGCTGTGTAGGAGAATGCGCATAGTATGGTATGCTAAGACAATAATTTTTGATTATTCCTTCGCACGCATTTGTCGGATTACTTGTCGGAAAATTTACCATATTTATGTTCGAAATTACACATTGGCGAATAGATGTGTCATCGGTGTACCCGATAGACAGATGATAATTTTCAAACCCCTGTCCGTCATGATAACATAAGACGGAGTGTTGCGTTAGTGTATTAAAATATATTACTGATGCCGTGGAAAATAGAAACCATAAGCCTCCAAAATTAGGTCGACCGAGTACTGAAGGAAGAATATATTGAGCGACAGGCGAGGATCAGAGAGAGGGGTCTTCAGCATTAGGGACGGACAGAACAAGAAATTCGCCGATTAACTTTTACATTGCAGGTGTGTAGGCAAGATCAAAAAGCAAGTACAGCTGCTTTCCATTTGTAACCTTATAAACAACCGTCAGCAAGCCTTTAATTAAGCGGACTGGGGAAAAACACTTGATTTGTTTGATTCGATAATAAAGAAACGCTCACACTGGGTACTGCGGACAATATTAAGGGGACCATCTGCTTCTGCTAGCGGTTAAGTATAGCGTAAGAGGCTCCTATCGTCAGAACACATCCTTTCAATTCTGACCACAGACGTAGGCAAGCCGTGTATTTTCCCTCACCCAGCATATCTCTGTCAATGTTTTTGCTAACGTCTTCCGTCCGTCAGCTTCTTTCACGATTGGCAAGTGCATTGGGACAACAAAATTAACTAACAAAAAATTCATTAGTGAATACGCTTACAAAACATGCGAATTATTTTTGATTTCGTACAGTTGATTTCATGTTTTCAACATTCACTTTAAATGCATTACAAGCATCCAAACAAATGCTAAATAGTTCGATAGGAACTCTCAGAGCACAAAGTCATCTTAAATATTAAGGAACATTGCCAAACATGTGCAAAACCGACGTATGCCGAATTGCGTTCTAGCCACCAGATTTGCGGAAATGAATTGGAAATGACTTTCAGGTTTATTTCCTAAAACATAATTTGGCCGTAGCACATAATTCAGAGCCGTCGGGTACCAAAAACTGCGCATAGATTGGAAGATTCCGGTAGTCATTTACTTTAATGAATTTCATAAACTTTCTACTATACGGCTACAACTTCTATGAAATTCAACTGACTGTTAGCATTGCTAATATCAGGTCCCAGTCCCGCTTTGGAGATGTTTCTTTATGCCTACTGTTACTCCTTTGTATATCCCTGTTATTTATGAGCCGAATAAATCAATGCAACAGTACAAACAATAAACTAATCCTTTAGCTCTCGTTATTAACAGTTACAAATAGAGTACCAAAATCGGACTGAATAATCAGTCAATCATGTATGATAATTAGTAAAAAAACGTTATTTGTAAAATATTGTGCATTTTTACATAATTGACACTTTAATGCTACATTTTGGCTATTTTCACTTATCCTCTAACGGACTGGTGACAATTCTTACACTTTATTATTTGATTAAAACGATTTAAAAATAATTATCAAAGAACGCGATATCCCGTTAATACTGTAAAACGCCGTAGCTCAGCCGACGTATACTTACTTATTACGTACGCAATGATCGCGGTTGTTTTAGTAAGTTTACGAGTCCTTGTTTATCGGGGTGCTACACTCACGTTTTGCTAGTCAACTCTCGGATTACACTGCAAGATATGACACTCCCCTTTAATCTGAGTTTTTAGGAAGCAAATGGCTTTCATTGTACTGCATCTCCTTTGAACTGGAATGTCAAATTATATGGATGACAACGCATGCATTTTACCAAATGTGCGAACACTAGCCGAAACCTCCATAAGGTTAGGTAAATTATGAGGTAAACTTGAGTTGAGTTAGACGATATGCGTAAAGGCATATTAGGAATTTTAGTTGATTGTTGAAAACATTTTTCTCTCCCGAAGTGCATATTCTCAGAGAGCCTTTCGAAGGAAAGAATGTTATCCTACTGACTGAGCACGCGCAGGATAATGTTCTGCATTGCACAAACCGACTAAGGAAGATTTTCGCGTTTCCCCATATCAGGCACTGTGATTTCTCGGATACGACTAATTTAAGTTTTTCGGAGATTATACTTAAATTTAAATCAAAATACCTCAAAAAACCACAACATTATTTCTTGCTACAAAAAAAATCTTTCTATAATGCCGACTTGACTGACGGAGCCACGTACATTATCGATGTTTCAGTCACTGAATACACTTTGCTGATATAGCACACTGGCAATCATAATAATTTTTTGAAACAGTAATGTGCAAATATGCATTTTGACACTTTCCTAGAAGGTCTGTTTTTGCCGAATAATGGGCATTTGAGGTTCTGCATACGCATTTAGAACAAACAAATAATTGTAGTTTAGATGGTTGTCAACAGAAACAAATTAACTCGGCCTAACAAAGCGTTGGTGCAAAAAATTTCCAAAAAATGGTTCTGGTCTCGTAAAATTTTGTTGAAATTTCATCCGATAGGCAATAATGGGACAGGAGAAAGCTGTATCAGCCTATACTTGCCATGCAACGTTGTCACCATTTAGCTCTCCTGAACATTTGCTGACAGGGAGAGCTCCAAAAGGCACAGCTACTAAAAAATCCTATTTCTTCTAGCGGTCTGATATCGTTAAACGATCTCCCTTACACCCTGGGATGTTGAACTAGATTTTGGTGATAATGCTCATCGAACAATTTAATAGACGAGGGAAGTCGTAGTCGAGAGAATATGTTCTCAAATCTGCATTTAGTTTGTAAAACGCTAGTCATCCAAGTTTTTATTCAATTATAAATCGACATCGATTTCACGAAAAAACATCTAAGCTACTGACCTATGACTTCGAAGGATGAACACAACGTAATGCTCACTTCAAACGTATTTCCCATCACTCGTCGCCGCATGGACGCAGTTAAATTTAGTGCACCTAATGAATATAGTACAGTCCTTGTGCTCCTGATATCCGGCGTCTTCGACAACATCTGTTCATGAATGAGGGCAAAACACAGATTAGAATCAAGAGTACTTGGTCTTTTCACAATTGATCATGTTCAACATCAGAGATTGTTTGTTCGTCATGAGCGCGCACCTAACGAGCAACGATTGCGAAAGTAAATGCGTCGAAATTCTATTTATTTAGTTAATGCTTTATGTCGTCCCGTGCTTTATCACGTTATCTACAAATATGTGCTGTTATTGAGAAAACGAAGCTACATTATAGAACCGGGGAACATGTAAAGATCGGACTGCCCTTAAGCCAACATACGTCCGCTGTAAAGGAGGGTATAACGAACAAAGTCGAGTCCTTAAACTTGCTTCATTATGTGCAGGTGGATGAAAAGTCTTCTTGTACGAATATCCATCACAATAGAAGAACCTGTACATGTCAATCACTATTTGCTTACTTATAAACATACGCTGGCTTTACAAGGGGAGGCCTCAGTCAGTGAACTGTTATTTTGAAGGGTGACCGCATATATCGTTTTAGAATCTTGCAGCCACATTTACTTCTTCCAGGGAGCAGTGTATTTACCGCAAAAGCACCTCTGGAAAGTATATAATACATTTTGGCAGCCAGTATACCAGACCCATGCAGAAATTGGTCGCAATGGGCAACAGCAGAACACATTTATCCGCCAGTCAATAGATGCTAACTAAACAAACAAACTTGTGTTAACGAAAACACCTTTGTACTAACAGCCAAAATCTGACTTATTTGAATGAATATTTCCCCGGAATGAATTTGAAGCAAGCAAGGACAGCAGAA
>CACRXP010000512.1:54365-95240 GCA_902702965.1 Spirometra erinaceieuropaei
GGTGCCATTAAATTCTGCTGTCCTTGCTTGCTTCAAAATCTGACTTATTTGTCATTTGCTTCACACCTCCTTAATGAGGCATATCACAATTGCCTTTTTATCGGTCATTTTGTGTTTGGTTATAGTTTCTTTAATACACTGCTATTAATTAAAATGCTCTGAGGCGTTGTTACTTACGAGAGTTGGTAGAAAATTACAAAATTAGGATGTTACGATTTCAGTGAAAACACTTTCAAAGACAACGTACAGTTTACGAATTCGTGCCCTCAGTACCGCTTGATAATGTGCCTATGAAAGAAGAGATCTAAAAGATATAAAAAAAACCATTTAAATATGAAAGTCCATATCGTGTCCCTAAACCTGCGACGAAATGTGCACATAAAATGATCGTGCATGAGTGTTACCAAACTGCATGGTCTCACTACATCCGCTGACCGCCTGAAGTGCCGAAGCACTGGCGTCAGGGAAGTTAGTTTAACCTGTCAATATTCGCAAGCAAACCAAGGCCACTACTAGTTGGCATAGGGTATAACGGCTACACAGGGATCGGGAAAAGTGGGCGGCTTCTGTTCTCTGATTTCCGTGTCATGTGGTTACGTAGCTAAATGTGGAAATCTCTCAATACTCTGAAACACCAGACAAAAACTAATGTGTGGTAGGATATAGGCAGCATTTCTTAAGGATTTCAATTATTCCTTTGAACACTTTGCTATTTCCTGCAAGACTGTTAAACCGCAGCTCTGTCCCTTCCAAACCTAGACTATTGTAAAATTTCGTCGTTTTATTAAGCATACGGAAACTAACAAGCAGAGCATAGGGTTAGTCAATGCCGTGAGGGATTCTCCTTATTTTCGCGAATTACGCAGAGTTTCGGCCTCTTTTTCAGGTAGGCAATCCTGGACGAAGATCATTTTATGGATAATTACATCATTTTCATGTTCTTGTACCCTAATGTTGATGCAAAATAAGTGTACTGCTGAATCGTGAAGTATTTTTACTAGGTAAATACTCGCGTCCTTATTTCTTAGCTAACTTAACTCCGCTAGTGGCATTGATTTCCTAAGACCCGGTTATCAGCCGTTACAACCGCAAATTTACCCCAGCTCGGTCTACGTCATAAAGGTTTGACAAAGAATAGCTGTGCGTGCAATGAAAATGCTATTATACTTTGACAAGTTCGACTTTACTTCTTGAAGCAGTTTCATTCATTTCGGCTACCACGGCTAGAAACGTCTGGAGTCGTTTATCGGATGTGGTGCAGTTGCGGGTAAAGCAAGTACGTCGGAGAAACCGGAAGACAGCTGGAACGAGAATGGCCGAACACGTTGCATCGGTGAGGAGAACTGACGCCAGCTCTGAAGTTGGCGCTCATAAAACGAGATCCGGTCACACATTCAAATTCGACAAGGACGAAATTTTCGCAAGAGGTGACAACCGCGTAAGCCAGGAGCTACTTGAATCATGGCATACTGGCCCCCAAACCATTAACGAGTACAATTAACTTCTCCTTCCATACTAGGTACTGAGACTTTGCCTAGGTGGACTAATTAGTTACGCGGGGAGCTAAATATGAACACTTGTTGCAACACCAGGGTCGGTGCGTCAAATAATTAACACACCAAGTGCGACGATCCCGAATGAAGGGGAGAGTCGTGAATATTCATAAGTATGCGGTAGCATGGCGACTGCATTCTATAAATATTGCAGCACCTTGTGCGTGAATCACACGTATCTACTGCTGTCTCTGCTGCCGGATGCGAGCAGTAATCTGAACCGTCAGAATAATAAAGTTCTTGTCCTAGCAATCGCATCTCATTATTCATGAGTACTTCCTGGAACTCGTCTCTTCGCTTATATGGGTTCTACTTCCCCACGTAAGCAGAGCAGTATTTTCTGTCTAAATAGCGCGCATTTGCAGCTAGGATTAGGAGCCAAGGCTGAAAACAGAATGCGTGGCAAAACGCTCCGTTGGCCCTTTACTTCAGTAGCGCTTCGCATATTTGCCTAAATGTTGCCCATATAAATAGAACTGTATCAGAGCAGTATGATATTTTTTGCTTAAAAGGCAAACAGCTGCAGCTCGGAGTGAAGTGGTTGCAATGCGTATTTTCCGCGCTTTTTCATGATACCTCGCTCATAAATACATAGTTGGAAATGAAAAAAATGCATGATATATTCGCAGCCTATTACTCTTGTCTGCAATGCGTGACCGGTCTCATAAAACGTTGGCCAAAATTCTTGGATGTGTTTCCGATTAGGAAGGATTACCTTAGTGGGGTTTTAATACTGATAGTCATGCAGCATAATGCTATAACACTTCGGACTCGCCATGATGTCAGCTTTTGAATGCACTTCTTTCGGACCGTTTGCAGAAACCACACTTGGTGAAAAATGACTACTTATGCCGCATGCATTTTCCTTATTGATTTTCGTTGGTCTTATCAATTCAAATGGATTTTATAGAAAACATTCACAAAAAAGGCTTCTGTTGTTCATTTGTAGGACATCATATTGGCTTCATATTTTATGCCCGAAGAAAGGGTGTATTTAGGTTTTAAAAAAGTCTCTACTATCTGCTATTGCGTCAGCGTTTAGGAACTTCAGTTGACAAGGTACATCCTTTCGCGTAAGGAAAATTATATATTCCTATACGCCTTTAAGAAGATCCCACATAGTATTCATGAAATTCTGCAATGGATTCGGACTGCGTTATACATTTCCTGAGGAACATTAGCAAACGGGCATGAGCGGTCTTGCATACATGGACACCAAACGGTCATGAAAATCTCGTAATTAGAAACTTTTTAAAAACCTAAATATACACTTTTTTCGTGCATTAAACGCAAAAATAATGTTAGTTTTTCCCAAATGAGTAAAAGAAAGCTTCATTTAGTACAAGTTTTCTATAAAAGCTATTTGAATTTATAAGACCACCGAAAATCCATAGGAAAAATGCATGCTACATAAGTAACCATTTTTTTACCGAGTGCGCTCTAAGCAGGAGGTCGAAAAGGAGTGCATTTAAAAGCGAACCTCATGGCAAGTCTGAAATGCTATAGGCTTATGCAGTGTTCTTTTCAGTACTACAACCCCACCTAAGTGATCCTTCCTAATCGGAAACGCATTTCAGAATTTTGGCCAACATTTCGTGAGATCGGTCACGCACTGTACCTGCGAAATTCGAGGTCAGACCAGATGTTCAGTCTCGATATTGTATTGCTCGTTCAGTCTCTCACACAAACACACTGAGTGTGGGGGAAGAAGTGAGAAAGTAAGCAAAATCCAACTTGTTAAATATTTTTCATGCACTGGCCGGGCAGTCGATATTCATAAAAACTATTTTCATGCGTATCTGTGATGACTTCGAGTCAACGGTCAACTAAGTAGCTTTAAAAAGTGCCTTGTGCTCTTCAGCGCATCGAGGACTGTATGGAGTTCTGCATATTGTTTAGTAAGTTAGAAGGTTGAGACTGAAACACTTTTACAAATATATCATAGAAGCCAGGGCCAAATGATATTACCTGTAGTAACTTCTGCTTCCGTTCGTTTCGCGCTTGACTCATAGCTTTGGTATGAACATGCAGCACGCTTGAGCGTAACTTGAAGATAAAGTAGTCAACAACTCAACTGAATGCAATACCCCAAAGACTCTCTGCACCGTTTAGACGTTTAGAGAAAGCAGATTTAAACATTAGAAGAGTGATTGCATGGGACTAACCTGTCCCCATCCCTTTGATTACAAGACAAAAAACTGAAGATGGTTCTGCGTCCAACAACATTATTCGGCGACTTTAACTACTTCAGAGTCTTTGGAAATCAGTCAGCTGCAATATATGGGCCCGGTTACAATTTATCCATATAATTTATTATCTAATGCGCAGCATGGGTTTCGTAGTGGCAGGTCTTGCGTGACTAACTTGCTCAACTGTTTGGAACGTTGGACTCGGTCAGTTGATGAAGGCAATGCGCTGTATGTAGTCTATATCGACTTTAAAAAGGCATTTGATAGTGTCCCACATCAGCGACTCCTGCACAAACTGAGCCGAACAGGCGTTAGGGTAACGTCTTAAAATGGATTCAAAGCTTCCTATTGGACCGTTGTCAAACTGTCCATGTCGGTGGCCAGCAGTCGACAGAGGTTGCCGTTGAAAGCGGTGTTCCCCAAGGCTCAGTTCTTAGACCTACACTGTTCATTATTTACGTCAACGATTGCGTGAGTGAACTGGATTGTGGTGTCGGCATGTTTGCGGATGACATAAAACTATGGAGCGTCATTCGAACTGCAGATGACGAAGAGCATTTGCAGGCGAACCAAAACAGACTCCAACAGTGTTCAAAGGACTGGCTTCTGCCGTTCAATGAGAAAAAATTCAATATTCTACGAGTCGGCAGAGCTCGCTCTCCGAACCATATGGCCTACTGTCTAAATGGTATACCACTGCAAGAAGTGGACTCGCAGACGAACTTGGGAGTATGGATTACGACGTCGCTCAAACCCTCGCTCCACTGCACGAAGATAGCCAAGTCTGCAATGTCAGTCCTCTACCTTGTCAAGCGGGCTTTCTCCGCCTTTGATGAAGACTGCTTCCCTAAAGTCTTTCGAACTTTTGTGCGTCCGCAACTAGAATTTGCTATCCAAGCTTGGAGACCCTGGACCGTGAAGGACCTCAGCATCCTTGAAAGGGTTCAAAGGCGTGAAACGAAACTTGTGGCAGGACAGGGTTCACTACCATATGCAACGCGGTTAGCTAACCTTGTTCTCTTTCCCTTGAGTTACAGGCAGTTACGGGGTGACCTGATACAAGCATTCCGTATCATACGCGGTCAGGACTGCAGCCTCGTACCGGGGGACTTCTTCGAGTTAGCAACCACCACAAATCTACGAGGGGCCAGACTGGACACACGAAAGTTCTTCTTCTCCAACAGAGTGCTAGAAGCCTGGAACGCCTGCCTGTGGACGCCGTTGTGTCTGCTTCCATCGAGGTCTTTAAGGGGAAACTGGATTTGTGTAGCAGTGTCCACTAAATTACCACCTGATCTCTGTAACCATGACAAATTCCGTTTTATAATACTACTTGCTATATTTCAGTAACCTTTTAAACTGAATATCTTATTGTCCCCAACCATCGCATACGCTTACTGGCATGCACCTATGCAACTTTGGTCACCGGATATATCATTTATTTCGCTGCACTCGAAACGACCGCTGTACAACTGCTCGTACCACTAACATTCGAGACAGTTTGTTTGTCTGTACAGATCTGGCGCTTTTCCGATTATTTGTTCCCTTTATGATACTTTTTCGAGTTTTTGAGACTTTGCAGTTGCCTGTTGCAGATTAATAGAACCGCGAGAGCTTAAAAGCGCGTAATCCTAGTCGTAGTGAGTAATATGCGCTGAGTGGCGTGGTGACACAGGTCTCCCGACCGTCTTCACTCTCGCTCCCCTCCACGACGCATACTTCCACTGTCGGAAGCAGTCCGCTATCCGTTTCGTGGGTTTGTCCTGCCTGGGTGGCCTAATGTGAGCACGCGCCTATGCGTGCTTCCACACCCCTGGATTTGGCATTCTCTGTGGATACGTGGCTTGAGTAATGCGTGCCATGCCCTCATGTATCCTTCCTGTTGTGTAACACATTTCCCACGATGACGGTTACAGGGGGCAAACGTGCACACAGAAAGGGCTGACTGCGAGGTTTGACCTGTGCCGTCGATAAACACCCCTTCAAGCCACGGGCCGACAGACTCAAGCACCTGAACCTTATTATACCGAGGAATGCGCCGAAGTGTCCTGAGCATTGCAATCCCTATAGTGGGACGCAAGTTCTCTTTTATCTACCATGCATCATTCACTTATTCCATTCCCAGTTGCTGAGGCTGGACGCAAATGGCTGACAGTGTCAAGGCACCTGTCTACGCGTGCCACACACAATCTGAGCCGACTTAACACATCGGATGATGGCGTATACTGCTACTCTGCACGAGAGCTGTAGTCGAGCGCTAATGACAAATTAAAGACCAATGAGCATCACATGCAGTCTCGACGAATTTATGACAGGGATCCAGAGGAGAAACTCGTTGCAACTTCTAGATTTTCAAAACTCGCTATCGAAACATCAGAACCCTTTCTGTAAAGAAAGATCAAGCATGACAGCATTAGCAGAATTTTTTAAGAGTGGCAAGCACGCACTAGAGGGGAGGCACACGGTCAAAACTGACTTCATCGACTTTCAAAAGCCTTCGACACTTCGCCACGCCAGTCCCTGTTGTATAAACGTGAATGTATATGCATCAGAGGTAAATGCCTCAAATGACTCGGACAATACTAGTTCGCTGGCGACAGCAACGTGAAACTGAATACGAGATTACACCCTCAGATAATGAATGCGATCAATAAAGCGTGCATATTTTTGTCAAAATTTATTTCAATTACTTATTGTTATTTGCCACGCCTTGCTGATAGCAAATGGCTTCAGTTTTGGGAAGCATGACATTCGAACAAGATGAATTGCTTTTCGAATTAGAATACCGATAACCTTAAAATATATAAGAAACGAGTATAAAATGGTATGGGACTTACAATTAAATTAAACGGTTGTTGCCGTATTTGACATTTACTCAGGGTAAGGTAAATGTAATAAGCTCTCTGCAGTTTGAGAAGCTGGCTCAAGTACTCTTTACGACTTTCACGTTGGTCAAAGAAATATGCCAAGTTTCTGACCAAAGCTGGGACATTTCCATGTCATAGTTCTCCTCTGAAGCATAAAACGTCTTCTTCGGTCTCAGCAGGGTTTGTATGAATCAAAAATCTCCTCGATATTGACAGTTGGGAACAATTAAGAGTTCCGGCAAATTAGATAAGCGATGTGTCTCGCTGAGTAACAGGTGCTTTATGCAATTTTTAAGAAAGGTCGTGCATGGTGAAGGAGGCGTTCTTATTTGCCTGAATGAGACGTGTTCAAAAACGCATTCCGGAACAGACTAGCGTCTTACGATGGCAAAAAAATCATTCATCTTTTTTTGTATAGGGAGTATTTTGAATTTTCCAAAATCAGGTTTGAACATATATTTCTCTCCAGACAAATGCCCACTTGACAGGGTTTGCGAGGAGATTAACGCTGGAATTTTTCAGAGACTGATACAACCCTTTATCTATGACATTTTCACATTTTGTCACCTACCTTATTCTTGTGTTTCAGTTAAAACATGCCCTATTGCTATTCCTGTCAGGCATCAAAATTCGTCCTATTTTTATCTTATCAATTTGACTTAATGCATGCTAGAGGTGCAGTGAGCTCCAGGCAATGCGTGCTGTATCCGAAATTGCCTCACACCATTATTTTGTGAACACAAGCTGTTACCGTATTTCAAACGGTACTTAAACTTCAAATAAAGCCGCCATCTATGATTTTCCTTTTATGAAACATTCTGATTGCTACTGTACTCCTGTCCGTGATTATAAACATTTAAAACTCATAGTATGAAAATTCAATAAAAACCAATTTTTATAAAAACCATCAATGTTTTCCGGGAATATCACACCCTGTTCTCTAGTTACAAATCTCTGTTAAATTCATTAAGTACGTCTTTGATTGGTAAGTAGACGTCCACTATTTGCCGCTAAGGGCTAAATAATGATGACTTTTGTCGACGTTACGGTTCTTGACAAAAGTGTCCGTCGAGCAGTAATCGGAGACACAGATTTCGTTTTTTTGAAGAAATGCATTCGGGGTGAAATTTTTTCCCTATATCAGCACACAGAGTTTCTTCATTTTACCGTGTCTAGTTTTACTGATTTGTTTTTAAGTAAACGCCCTAGACTACATGAAAAGAACTGAAAGCCGTATGTGTTCCGCTTGCAATGTGGGCAGTCACACCACCGTTAATTTGCATTTAAATTCGAATTCTAAACGAAGCCCGACAACTCTAAGAATAGCCTTTACTTGAAACTAGACCTAACCCTAACACCATGACCTCACGTCAAGCTCTAACGTCAATACCGTTAATGTAGGCCAAGAACCTTGTATCGAATAATTTTTTTCGTGACCTGTTGTCAGGCTGGCCCTTATGGATCACATCCTGCTAAATACGATAAGAAGCTAAACTTTCAACAGTCACCCAATGGGGTCGCATGTAATATCTCCATTGTTTACTCAAAGCCCTGTAATGTTCAGTTAAGTCATCGCACCCACAGACGATTTGTGACCCGCTGAGTGACTATAAGACGGGCGTACCGCCCGTCCAAGCAACCACATCCGTGTTGCTTCCTCTAACACCGACATGACGGTTTGGCCACTGTTACCGACGATGACCACCGTGTGCCCTACAGCAAGACGGACGCAGGGACGGTGACATGTGCGTGACGGAGTTCGAAAGGGGTTTTAGACTTACGCTACACCCACCACACTTCTTCACCCCATTATATCTGAATCGGCACCCAGAGAGAGAGAGAGTCAAGTAGACCAGAGAAGGGATGAGACGCAGGTGGCTGCTGCCATGTAAATCCATGATTATGGCTGTCGCCATACGCTCTATTCCCGGTTGTCTGTTCGTCGAAAGAGGAATTTCAGCATTAACGCGCGCGCATTCCCACACCGAGACCCAAGCTCCCCGTTAAGCTGCTGTTTTGGTGGCAAATATTTGGTTCGATGGTTAGTTAGACCCGTCTGAAGTAAACAAACCTCAGTTACTTCTAATATGGATTGGATGGTTATAGGGGTTTTACAGGTGAAGCCGGCGAACGCACAGGCGACGAGGTCAAGTGGTAGTGCGTAAAATAGAAAGCTATGGGAAGGCCGTGGTAGTACTCCCAATTGTTCAGAAATATTTGCGCTAACCCCTAACCAAAACCCTAGCCTGTAAATATAACCCCTTATCCGAGATCACAACACCTAACCCTTTCCCCTAACCACAATCGTTAACCATTAACCATCACCCCTAACTCCTATCCTTAACCATAACCACAACATTACTGTTTCTATCGGGCAGGGCTACCAAACCACATCTTTCCACATAATCTAAACAAAGATAAGGCAGTTATTATGGCTCATTGCTGTGGGATTAGGTGCAAAGCGTATACAAACATCAGACCTATCTAACGAATGCCCAGACACCATTGCGCATGTTACTTGGTTAAGGCCTTTCGTGAATTTGGTAATATGTCTCGCGTTTACTGCACATTTTAGGCCAGTTTGGAATTTCGTTAATGACATTCGAAATGCAAAATGCATTTACATTGAGGTTTACATCAAAGCACTAAGATTAGCTAGTTTTTGGGATTATTATTGCCCAAGTCATTGTACTGCACCTGTTATGTCTGAAATTGGAACTACACGGGCCTTCATAATGCTTATAGTCATCAACATCATCAGTTTAGGAAGGGCACTGGAAGGCAGAAAGTAGTAAGTTACTCCTTCAGAGCCAACAAGCACAATTGACGAGTCGACATATTCATATTTCAGAGGGCTTTAGGCAGCCGCCTTCATTCAGGAAACGATTGGTAAGATCTGGCTTAAGCCCTTTAAGTACCACCGGGTATTTAATAACTGCGCAGCTGTGACAGGATTAAAACGAAAAATAAAGCCTTCCAGGTGCCTTCCACATTGTCAGATGGGGCTAAAAATATGCCCATCTCAGTGTATCCGAACGTCCAAGCCATACGTCATTTTTCTGTCCTCATCCCTCTTTTGCCACTAAATCATGTGGAGTCAAAGTGACATCTTGCAAGCGGTCTATGGGAACTGAGCATAACCTGGTGTGACGTGAACTCACGATTAGGTGTCATCGTACTCCCCTGTCCGCGCAAAAAACAGGCTTTCACACAACATGAACGGAAGAGACGACTCGGGTCCCAACGAAGTGGGAGATCCATAGAGGCTGCGCTAAGAAGGAATCATTATAGATCGGGATTGAACGCCCAGAGGACGAATTTTCACAGTTGATCTTAAAAAAGTCTTCTCTTGTTTTCTGGGGTGTCTCCCGACCGCCCTGATCCGGTGATGCGCCTGCGATCTTTTGGTCACGAATGAACTTTCGTTTTGTTTATGATACGGCGGTGGTGGTTAACGCGGCGAAAGTGGGACTATCGCAAACGACAGTGATCACCGTAGGGCCCACACGGTGGTTGTATTGTCTTGTGAACTGTCGGCGAATCGCGTATAATAACACATTTACTTTGGCGATGACTGGTGCGATAATACCTAAAACGGTTGACTTAATTCAAATCCAGAATTCCATCTCAAATTCTCCCCTTTTTAGAATTGTTCGCCTGCTAAACTAACCGCACCAGCAGAAATCACATGAAGGAGTATTTCTTAACGCCTACGCTAGCTAACGTAAATAAACGTGTTATACGTTAGCACAGTGTTCTTTTTGAGGTTATGAGTTACAAAACAAATGCAAAAAGGGTATCTGGAGAGAACAACCCGCATAAAATTCGTTTCCATGACGATAAATGACATGGTACATCGCTTCGTCGCATAAATGCTTGTCAAACGTTACATAATACGTCAACCGTTTTTTGCATACACAACAATAAGCTTAACCGATTTCCCTTCACAAATCGAGCACTGTTTCAGTACCTGAAACATAACGTATATAAATACTTAAGGCAGGTGCACTACACACTGACGGATGAGCCTGTCACGAAACATGCGGTGGTACGTTTGCATATGCATACTTGCCAATGCAAAAACAGAAGAATATTGCGAGAAGACAGGGTTTAGTGTCCTGACTCTTGACTGTACATGGCTATATGGCATAAAATCCTATCCCGAATGCAAAAACGAGTGCAAACATGCAAAGTATGACATGGCCGTTTATAACATAGAAAAGGTAAGCCGGTCTCTGTGTTGAGAGCTTTGAAGATTTAGGCATTGTGAGTGCCTCGTTGTTTTTTTATATAACCGTACATTGTGCTGTCGACTGAAATGCATTTGCTTAAGTTAATTCGAATTATTTGACAAACCATTCACTGTTAACTTATGTACGTATGCATTACTTGCGAAGAGTCCGAACAATTCTTGATGCTTCATGATATGAAATTCCAGTTGCAATAACATTGCTCCATGACACCAGAAGTTTCAGTATGCATCTTCTGATATGCATGACCGTCAATTTGGTCGCATGAATTTGGTCAATGTGGAACCACCTTGCGTCAACTGCTTTCGCTAAAACATCCCAGGTGCTTCTTTATTGAAAATTAAAACGGTATGCATAGGGTGAGTTCCTGACCTTTACGAGATAAAAATGGCATTGGCTATTTAAAAAGAAACTGTTAAACTTAGGCAAATATTACTTATTCCAAAGAAACTGTGTGGTTTTTGAATTTCCACAATCCTTACCCTTTCTATGGAACGTGCATGATGAAAAACACATCAAGCGAGCGGGATGCAACTCCAACCAAAACTTTCAGCGTTTCACGTTGTGCCGTGAGAAATTTATACAGCTACTTGCAATGCTAATTCTTTGAAATAAGACATGATTTAGTATGTTGCGTTTAAGACATTTAGCCTGTGGAATTATTTTATCCGTCTGTTCCGATACATCGGAATATCAACAGTAGATATTCACGTTGACTATTGTGCATCAGTCAAAAGCTTTTCTACTATACTTTGATTACTGCTTTACGTGTAATTGACTATTTTAGGGAATATGCCGTTTTTGCAATAAGATGTTGGTTGCCACGTTCACTTTCACTAAGACGCCCGGATGTAATTCATTTGGACGCTGTAGACATTGTAAGTCTTCTCGACTTTCTCATTTTGCAACTTAAATTTGAATTGAATTAAACAGAGCCAGCATTCGCTTTCAAATAAGGATTCCCAATATTATGTAAGATAATAAGGACCTCTTTGGTTAAGCACTGTGTTTGGTAAAACACGAGAAACTACTTTTAGTGTGCTGCCGCAGAAATTTGCAAAAATGCTATACTAGCTGGTATGAACAAAGCTATAATTATCTCAAGATGCCAATGAGATCGTTTTGCATTTTTCTTTCCCGCCAAAACACAGTTCTCTGCATAGCTAAGGTTCGTAAACGCAGACTGATTTTTTATAGCATATTTCTGTCATATTGATCATACATGACTCGCTTCAACTTTTTTATGAGATGTGAAGATGCAGATAACAAAATCACTTTTCTTTGCCTGTTTTTTGTCACCTTCCAATGGTTTTTCTCCTGCTACGTATTTTATGGCAAATACTGATGTACAACTATTTTATCTCCACTTTTTGTAATTTTTACCTCTGATGCAAACTTTGAAAATAATGATGTGATGTTTATTTTCCTATCCGACGTCTTTTAAATGAAGGGGGCTTGCATTAATGCAACTTATCCGACCCATACACTGGTCAGTAAAACTTACGTGTACGCGAATCTGACAGACGTTTACGGGTATTGAAATATAAACAAGACGCAATGACGCCAATTTTAACATTACGTCAGAAGCTGCGATCATTGATGAAAAATGAAAGCAAGGGTAATGGTAGGTATAACGAGGCTAACATCCAACGTCGTCATCTGGATGTAAACACTGACTCGGTGCGGTTCAGTTCAGTACTATTAAGGGAAACACAGGCAAGCGCCTTTAAACTCCCTACTGATTACAAATCATTTAAACAAAGCACTAATAAGTGGAAAGTTAAAAAAGAGAATATGTACATAATAGCACTCGGAAGGCAGGCAAAACCCTCTTGTCGACGAACATTGATTATCAACGGTTACTCGCTTATTATAAGTACCATAAACGCATGCAATTTCGGTTGCAGGTTATGTGAGTGCGCGAGTGGCTGATAAGTGGGAAGCATGATACGCATCGAGTCTACACTTTAATGAGTTCACATAGGAGGAGAGTAAAACGTCAACAGGCAGGACATTCCACGCTGAAACCACTGCGTTAGTGAAAAAGAACTTTCGTCCATTAATTCTTGCTTACCTGCGCGTCGTTTCAGGGGAAGGCCGCGCAAAATGGGCGTCAGTTTCAACAATGTAATCACTGGGATTTACGCAGTAGCATAGGTCGTTTATAACGCGGAAGGATAGAATAAGATCATTGCACAATTGCCTGCAGGAAGGGGGAAAATTTTTGAGAGTGGACAGTTTGGTTTCTAAGGGAACTGCACCCAGACACTTTGTCATATTTGTTGCCCGCATCTGGACATTCTCTAAGATTGTATAGTGCTTGGTATTCTAAGGTCTCCAGTCCGTATGGCCAGCAGGACGCAGGAGATAAAGAAGTAAATTTGACTCAAAAAGGCCACTAATCAGAAATCTAAATTGATCGGCCGGTGACGTGAATATACACGAATGAATTTACTCTTGGCGGCAATTTAAACTTCAGTAAAATGTGCATATTACATCGTCGACGTCCGCCTAATAACCAGCGTTGAATACATATAAAAGAGGCCAAGTGCCCGTTGTTAAGCGCATGCAGACGCGGATCATAACGTCCCTTGTCAAGCGGATCTATCCACACAATTGAAACGGGGTTCACACCCACTAAAACGCTTAAAACGTTTCAAGGACTGCTTAACCACGTCACACAAGCCATTACCTATTTCAATTTCGTTCAGTAGGGTGTTGATTGTCCCCGGTGGTTGCTTCCGGCGCAATCAAATTTCCACGAGGTGTTAAAGAACGGCCGACTACTTCTGAGACGTTTCTCACGAGTGAAACAGTTTGCCAAAATATAAGGAGGGTTAGATTTGGTCTCTGTTATCGTTTGCATATGCAATGTGCCCCATTAGGCGCCTAGTTATGTGGCTGGAATACACAACTGTTGTGCTTTGTGAGGCATTTGATCGGCACCAAACAATTTTGCAAACAATAGTTTATCTGGATTTTTGTGCGAGCTGGAAAATACAAAAAACTTGGACAGCGCATTAAGCAATATCACCAAGGCATTGCGGTTACGTAGGTCTGACATACTTTATCTTCATACATTACTTGTAGTGACAATAAAACACCTAAGCATTTGTTCGATCAGACTAGCGTGCGTATTTGCAGCTCACCTAGTCCGTCAGAAACGAGCCATAATCACTGTCTTATATTTGTTTAAATCAAATCTGATAGTCGCACGTAATTTGTTTAAATTGTACGATTGCTGTGATTCTACAAACTAAATATATTCGGAGTTGCCGTTTTCACTTTGGGATTCATAACTATAAGTACATTGTATTTGGGATGTGAACTCACTTAGACACGAAAGACAGTAGATAAGCTAAGCAGTTGTTTGTTCAGACTAACGTGTGTTTTCGCATCTCACTTAGTCCGGCAGAAAAGAACCATACTCACTGGTTTATATCCATTTCTAATCAAATTCGATAAAACTTTTATCCTGAAAACAGCAGCTGAGAGGTGGTCCAGGGATATGATGATAGATATTCGACGCGCATTGGTCGGAAATTTTTATTTAATCGACAGAAGACTGGGAAGTTCCTTTGCCTGGCAACCAAGCGCTGTTAAAATCACAGGTTGTAGCAGTTTAGTACTTAAGTGAACATTCGAAATATAAATGTATATTGCAAAGTAGAAAAGTCTTTTGGAAAAATTGTGGTTATCATTGCGTAAATATTTGCAGATGGTTCCCAACTAGTCATCTCACTATGAATTGATGTGCAAAAGCAATATATTAACGGTGTCTGAAAAATGATTTACGACTGACTGACGTCTGCGTCAATACAAACCAACACGTTATGCCCGTTTCCCATAGACCGAATGCAAGATGTCGCTTTGACTTCACACGAAATAGTGGCAGAAAAGGGATGAGGACAGAGAAATGGCGTATGGCATGGACGCTGGGGTACACTGAGATGGACATATTTTAGTCCCCATCTGAGCAAAAGGCACCTGGAAGATCTTATTGTTCATTTAAGTTCTATTACAGCTGCACAGTTATTAAATACCAGGTAGCACTTAAGTTGTTTAAGCCAGATCTAACCGGTCGTTTTTTGAATTTGGGTCGCCGCTAATAGCTCTGTAAATCACGAGTTTGACTACTCGACTTCAAATAACCTTATTGTCTCTGAACGAATAACTTGCTCGTTTCTGTTCTAAAATGCCCTTTACATTTGTTCATTTTCCTGAGTAAATGCTCCATGAATTTCCGTTTATTTCATATGTGAACTATAAGGTTAATGGTAAAATAGTCAACATGTCACTTCCGGGCTTAAGTATTAAGCAATTCATATTGACCCAATTGTGAAAAACTCGGCGCCTCGGTGGGATTCGAAGCCACGCAGTAAGGGGAAGGCTTTAGCGCAGCCAACGCTCTAACCACCTGAGCTACGAGGCCCCAAATGTGATTAAACTCGCGTCGTCTGGCGGGGCCTCGTAGCTCAGGTGGTTAGAGCGTTGGCTGCGCTAAAGCCTTCCGCTTTCTGCGTGGGTTCGAATCCCACCGAGGCGCCGAGTTTTTCAAAATTGGGTCAATATGAATTATTCAAAGTCTGCCAAAATATCAATGTATTAAGCAATTCTAAAATCACTCAAACTCGAATTTTAAAGCGAAACGTTGAATTAACAGAATTATTTTGCATTTTGAATGACATTGAGAAAATATCAGAGTTAAAATGTGCAATATATGCAGCAAATTGTAGCATGTAGTAATTAAGTGTGTGTGTCAGTGTATGCATGCTGTGTCAAAATTACGAAATTATCAAACCTCTTACCGAAATGCTCCAAGTAGTATAAAAATGAATATGTATGCTTTAATCAGAATATATTGG
Organism: Spirometra erinaceieuropaei; assembly: GCA_902702965.1. Classification (NCBI taxonomy): domain Eukaryota; kingdom Metazoa; phylum Platyhelminthes; class Cestoda; order Diphyllobothriidea; family Diphyllobothriidae; genus Spirometra; species Spirometra erinaceieuropaei. The sequence goes on from CACRXP010000512.1 coordinate 70,090, forward strand.
AATGCCCGTAGCAATTCGATGGGGGTATTTAGCGAAAACGTTATATTACTGATATTCATGGAAGAGTTTTCTTGGTAACGTAGGACTTTCGGGAAGACTAATGCAGAGGAAGAGATTCGTTCGTTTCTGATGGCGCGGTGGTACATATCCCTGTACTGGTCAACCTTCCTCTTAAATGTGTCCACGCATGAGGGCATGACAACGTCCACAGGCAGAGCACGTGTGGACGTAGATCTATTTCATCGCATCCACTCTTTCCCAATTCACAGGTGCTCTGAGTGGAGAGCCCCAAAATTTAGTAGCGGTGGCCGAATGTAAGTCGTCCCCGGATGTGAGGCATAAATCCAGACCCCGCATCATGCAAACCGCGTGAAATAAGTCGCCACGATTCTGCCAAGATTGGACGGTCGAGTTCTCTAGGGTAGGTTGCTTTGACTTCTAACAGGCTTAAGTGCCCGTCGTTAGACGTTTCGATGGTAGTGAGATATTTGACAGACTAAGTTCTCCAGGCCTGATTGGCAAATTTCATCTGGAGTTTTACGAACATCACGAGGACTATACTAAAGCGCACATCCTCCATCTATCGCTCTGGTCCAGTGTCCTAGATAGTTGAACAAATTAGTCAAGTAGGTCCTTTCTCTGTGCAATACATATCACGCGCCAGAACGAAGACGTTTCTCTAAGAACTGCGCTACTTTACGTTTGATAATTCGGTCCATATCTTTGCAAAATATAAGCATGGAGCTTACCGGTCGGTAGTTGTTTGCGCGTGAGCGACTGCCGCTTTTATATCTCGGTAGAATTCACGCAGGCTTCCACCGAGGTGGCACTCTGCCTGCATGGATGAGGACTTGAAAGCGAAGACATAGATGTTCGGCCAATAGTATTGATAATTTTAAATAACTTTCCCAGCACTCCATCCGAACCTTGTGGTTCTGCTTCAGTAGCACATGTTGAACAATAGCTTTTGTGAGAACCATTATAGAAGGACTGAACGGATGTGTTTGAAATAGAGTTGGCCGACTATTTAAAAAGATTTCAAGCAATGATGATCTAGAGCGTATTTGAAATGTCGGCGAGCATATATCTCGGTAATGTGGCCTACCAAAGATCGGCCTAGTCACTGTCTGGCAAACGCCGACGAATGAATTAGTTAGATGAAGGTGAGTATACAAAAACAGTCTTTAAGATGTAGCCGAATGCAGTGTAACGCTATGATTAAAAACGCTAAAAAATTTTTATGTACTTGAATCCTAGCGGTTTGGAAACACTCTGAAATCTCGCGTGATGGCGGCACACTGGCTGCATATGCGTTTGGCCATCGTCTAGCTGTAAATGTGAAGACATGCGTCAGGCCTGCTTGATTATAGTTTGCACGACGATGGACTAGACGATGTCCTCTAAGGAGTCTCGTAATTTCATGTAACTCGGGTGCCTAGGTTTCCAAAGGGATAATCATGATTTTAGAAAATTGAAATTAACCCCAGTAAAACACATCACATTAGGCAACAAAGTCGCATTCGTACATGTCCCAAACACTATGGAGCTAATCCGTTCTCCTAGTTTCAAAACACGGCGTCTCTCCACATTTAGCGAAATGGGTAATGCATATAGGTAGGTCAATTTTAGTGTGAGACAGTACCGATATTTTTCCTAGAATTCCTCCTGTTATGGCCAACTAGGGAATAAATACTTCTTGTAGTTTTTTGGGGATGTGTACGGAGTTTTCAGATGGTCTTATTGTAGAATGGGACACCAGTCAGGCGTTAAGCTAAGACAATAACAAAATTGGAAACGCAGAACTCATAATGTTCATCTTCCGCAGAACATTTGCTGTTAAGCTTGCAAAAACAGCAACTCAATTTGAAGAAGCCCACATAAAGATTATTAAATCTACGATAAAAATTTCCTTTCACCCATTCCCGATCCAACATCCTCTGGGAAACAGTCTGCGCCAGCGGACAGGTTTGATTCTACCATTATTGAGTGTATTTAGGATCCCAAATAGGATGTGGCTTTTGATTCTTGGTTCAGATACATTCAGAAGACATTTTCCACACTAAGTTTGATAACTCCGATGATGCTTGGAAGGTGCGCCTGTCGTCACTTACATTGGCCATCAAGAAAAACGATCGGGTATGCCTCTGCCGGAAAACCCTCGTGATGTCATATCTTATGAAATCGTCAGCCAACTCTCAAAAACATTCCGGGAGACGTTATTACTGTTCCGTAGCTTTAATCAGTGATTGAAACTGGTGAAAAATGAGATAAACGTTTTTGTGACTCTCGTTAATATGGTTACCTGCGAGTACGAAACGTTTAGTCTGCGAACGATGACAAATGATCGGTTTAAATTCCGGATATTTTTGTGCGGCCTGCAGTCACTTTGCGATACTGAAATCGGAAGTTTTCTGCTCAGAAGCATTGAGCAAGACTCCGATTCCACCCTACGGATACTGACTGCCGAATGCCGGTGACTCAAAATTTTAACTATGGTTTTACCATTGTAGAGCGGTCCAGTTCGGCGCTTGCCCTCACCAACGCGCAAGCTTTCATCAACACAAATTCGATGTCACCATACAAGCCCCAGATCTTGACGTTCAAAAAACCCCCAACAGCATGTTGGCGATTTGGTGACTGATATTTCGTTCGCTTCTCTCCATTCATGCGCCAGGTTTGTCATAATTGTTAAAAGCAGGTAGATGAGAAAGTCTTCTGTCCAGCCGGCCACTTCTTCAAATCAAGGGTACGCAAAAGGCAGTCAAGATGTCAAAGGCGTGCTTCGGTCATTCCTGCTAAAAGTCTCTTTCCATTATGGTCACGTTCAAGACTGAGTTTGAAGCTGGGGGATGTATCTTACGATTCTTATCAGTGGCACATCTGTACGCCTCAGCTGAATTTAGTTTATTTGAAAGAATATAGGCGTGTAAACTTAAAATCCCTATTAGTTACAGGCAGAGGAAAGCAAAATAGACACAGTCTTATACATCATTCACATTTCCAAGCGTACTCGGCACCTGACTATTTGGCCTCCGATTCTCAAATCGCATCAGCTGTCTGCAAACTGTCGTCCAGATTACAGGAGTAATTTATCTCTGTTTCTCAAGGCGGTCTTAGTTGCTTGGCCTGCCAAGCATTGGAGAGGAGAATTTGTGAAGAACACGCGGAAATTCGCTGAGGGAAAAGCGCTCGTGATAGATGTCTTTAGACGTTGTCCTACAAGCTCGCCTGCGGTGTTCCCAAGAAAAGGCAATCCTGTAAACAAGTTTTTCTCCTATGCAGTTGGAGTGATAGGATTTGCAGTTCGCTGCCGCATATTTCGGAGGATAAATCTCTCTGGGTAGCCGTCTTCGCAAAGCGTGTTCCGCAACTGCCGGCGCTCTGCCATACCCATGTCGGGTGAGCTGACGTGCCGCCCCCTGCACTGGATGGGTCCTTTAGCTTGCGTGTGTGCAGAAGTACTTTACAAAAAGCGATTTCATTATCCGCCTCAGGCTATGCCGAAAATGTTAGTGGGGAATGTGTACTGTTAAACGTCTGGACCAGGGCGTCAATAAGAGTGGCTTTATCGGTCGGACAGAAGATGTCGTCCAGGTACTCACCGCAGAAGTCGAGGTCATTAATGGTATCCCACAAATCCGTTTTCCCCAACCTGCACATGAGACCATTTGCGGAGAATGGCGCAAGCGGAGGAATCACTACCACACTATATACCTGCCTGTTTAACAAGACATAAATTATATTTATTATAGATGAACATATAATTGTCAGCTTTATTGACAAAACATTAAACCACGTGGTGCAGTCCGCGCTAAAAGATCAACAATATCCATCGTTAAAATATGCCGGACACCTGACTGCAAGAGATTTAGGCCTGAGCATATAGTGTTATTCATAATTTAGCAGAGCGGCATTTTCAATATTTATACAGATACTCTTATTAAAATATATCTAGCGACTAATTTTTCATGGAAGTAAGTATCATAAAATGCTTCTGATGCCGCCCCGGCCTCTCATCAGCACGCTGCATGCGCTGAGTCGCACAACTGATAGATTGTTACATGTTTGACGAACTGCGCTGATGGGAATCCGGGATAATACATCCAAAGCAAATTGCTTTACAGGAATTTTGGCCATGTATAAATGACGATTGGTGACGCGTTTTCTGCCACCCACTGACAGACCTGTCACTATACCGCCTTAGAGGTGTCGTTCAAATTGTCTTCACTTCCCAGCTCATAAAAGAATTTAACAAACTATTTTTACATAAGTATTTTATGAAGGTTAAATGTCTCACAATGCTCATGAAATAGTTGTCGCGGTTAACAGGCATACGAGCAATGGCCCAAGCGAAGAAGCCACTGCCGCACCATATATCTGCCTGTGTAACTGGCCACAAAACTAAGTAAACATACTAAGTGAGCATATATTCGTCAGCATTGTTGAGAAAAATGAAAACCAAATTATGCAGGCCGTGGTACATGACGAAAAACACGCATTTTCAAATTATCCAGGACATCTGGCTGCAAGGGATTCAGGTGAAGGCGCATAGTAAAGTTCATAATTTTTCAGTGCGGCATTTTTCATAATGATCGAGAAATTCTTATTAAAATATATATGGCAAAAAATTATCATGGGAGTAAGTGCCGTACTATTTTTTTGATGCCGCCCCGCCTACTCATCAGCGCGCACCATGCGCTGAGTTACAAAACCTATAGCCCTTTACATGTTTCACGAACTGCCTTTGATAGGAAGGGACGTATTTTTTTCTCTATGAAATCTAGGGTAATACCTGTCAAACAGATTTTCTTACAGAAATTGTGTACAAAAATATATATCGAAGAGTGTGGCGAGCGCAAATGTCCACACGTCTTAGGAGAACAAATGCTTGTCCTCACAGATTCTACGTCTTGTTTTTCAATTTAATTGCGGAAATCTCTATAAGCGCCTCCACTCACTTTCTTTAAACTGTCTACTGAAGACTTGCACAGGAGAAAATACATATTATTTATGCACTCACGTTGTCGTAAATATCCGTATAACCACGCCATTTTCGAGATTTCGATGAAAGCCGCGAAGTAATGCGGTGTAGAAAACAGAATGCATTAAGGTGCGACGGCGTTAGACGCTAGGCGCACCAGCGTGGAGACCAGACGTTTACAGCACTCTGGGCATACTAGATACATTGTTCCGTGTTTGCATTCTAGCATGTCATTTGCAACCTCATAAAACTGCAGAAATGATCCTGTTCAGGAATAAAATTTGGTTGAGTCACTTCGGATGGTTGCGTAAACAAAAGCGCACAAATTTAGAGAAAATAAAACAGTTTTTTGAACCACCAGAGCCTCCACCAACGAAGTCGGTTGAAAAATTTCATCGCTCCACAGCTTCATGGACGACTATTGGAGAGCAAATGCAAGCGGATTTAGACCAATGTATTTCTGAAGTCAACATGATTTTTACTGATTAAGTTATCGAAATGCGTTCGATAGACAAACACAGTTAAGCAACTGCAACTATATGGGCGAAACCGGGCGAAAGTTGCAAACTCGCCTAGAAGAACACAAATGGACCACTCGGAGGTTAGACCCTAACTCTCAACTAGCAACTCACATTGGAGAAAAGGGGCATACTTTTGACCTCCAGAGGACTACCATCTTAGGATGAGGCAACATAAAAACAGAACGGCTAACTCTCGAGGCGTGGTTCTCCGATGCCCACTCTATCAACAGGCATCTGGACCTTCCTGCAGCTTACAAAGTCCTACGTCATCAAAATCGTAGAACTCAGGACCAAACAACCACACCGGACTTAAGAAGGCCGCACGGAGATAGCCCGACGCTGAGTTTACTCGGTGAGGAAGAAGAAGAACCGCCCGACCGACCGCCCGACTAAAGTCCAATCAGTTCCCCTCGACGGAGTGGTGACTCACAAAGCACACAGGCAAAACGCCCGTCAACCATCTCCCGAGAGGCCGAGGCAGCGAGAGGAGAGAAAAATTGATCAGCATGAGGCCGGCCAACACAACTGTCACTTTAAATTAAATTTCTGATCGATTAAGTGCATTTTACGCTTTAACAATGAAGAGCCTTCCAGCTCTTTGAAACGGCAGCACTTAAATAAACCTCTTCCGGAGAGCCTGCCTTCGTCTTTAAAGACTGTAGGTAGAACACGGAGCGGCTGCGACTGGAATGGCTATAACTGCCTATGCACAGCGTCGTGGAAGATTGATATCACTAAATGTTATTTAGCTATTCGTTCGTTAACATATAATTTAACATTGCAATTTAAACAACTATGGTAGGAAGTCACTAGTGGAAACGGTAGTCACAATGCGTTATTAATAAGCTTGTTTGCAGTGCTAAGCATTTCGGACGCAGATCTTCCCTGCGACATCTTCGAAGCACTTCGCTACGCAGATGACATAATAGCGCGTGAAACGAAAAAAAGCGATCTTCATTCACTCGGGCCTTCGTGTTGGACGTCATTGATTATATTTAACGTTACTGCATATAAAAATATTTTGCAGTGGATACGGCAACAATTGCCTTCATGCTAGAAAATCTAATTCAACTTCTACATGCCCTTCGTAATGACCGATCTGGTAGAGTGTTCATAAGTCATTCCCTCGATCGTACATTCGTAGGGTGTGTCTGATGTGTTATGTCCTGTTATTGTAGGTATGTCCTTTTTCGAATATCATTTACATCGGTCTTCCTGGCATTCATAATCTAGAATAATAACCTTATCACAAGATAATGTAAGTGATAGAACAACAAGTGCTTATTACGAGGATTGAAGTCAAATGAAAAAATCGGTGTGGAATCGGGTTCAGTTGGTTCAAAGCACCGTTATCTACAAGGTGGCGCGGCGAAGGTGGATGTGGAAACTATCACCCGGGGAGGGGAAATTAGATTATTCACACACCGTTACTGGAAAAGTGAATAAAAAAACGGCCTCACGCCATGCACTGCTACGCTTCGGTTACAAAGCCCGAACTGATCCTTCTGGCTAGTCCTGTTTTCCTCAGTAATCAAGTTCTGCATATACTACTACTCGTCGTACGACCGCCCCAAATGGAGACCAGAAACGAAACCAGACGAGAGGATCCCGTTAACCAACCATTGAGTGCCCTTGCAATACATGCAATATTTTTAGTGGAAACAAGCAAGTTAATGGGTCCGCGGATCAACTGGTACAGCGTTTGACATAACAAGCAAAGATCATCTTTCTGATCCAGATCGCATGCCTAATATCCTGCTTGGTGACCGCCACTCTAAAATAATCAATATTTTCAATAGTAAACGGCGGAGCAGCGGGCATGTGACTCTTTGACACGGTATTATACTTAATGATTAGAGGTCTCTCGTCCGAATTTCGTGTGAAATACTTTGTGATTCGTCATCACCGGTAATCTCGTTCATTACAGCTGCCTCTGACTTCACAATTACGAGCTAGCTTCCAGCACTGTGCTCCTGTGGAATGCCTGCGCATTCCGCCTGGATAACCGGACACAATCGAAAATGCAGTTCAATCCGTTTTTTCTTAGATCAGTGAATAGGTCATCGAGACGCATCCGGACATTGCTGGATGCCCACTGTCGTTGATGCTCTCCTATCCTCCAGTTTAATCTTGCGCAGTTTTTGCTGAAGGTTGCGAAAATCAGATTAAGAACTACAATGACCACTGTGGCACTTCAACACTCATTCAAATTCCTGCCAGTCACAAACACGTCACCGGAGCGTTTTGCTGGTGCTCATTCAGTACCGCTGTCTATTCTGTCACTCTACTAAATCTAGCTCGTATATTTTGCATTTGCTCGACATGCAGAGTCACACTGCTGAGTATCCATAGCCGCGAATTTAATCACACTTACATCATATGCAGTCTGTCTATTGCAACGGAGACGGCAGATTCCATACACTGCACTGTGCTGGACGAGTAAGTTTATCCAATCGTGATTAAGTTCACTGATTCTGGTGGGGCGTCGTAGTTCAGGAGGCTAGAGCGTTGGCTGAACTTAAGACTTGTTCTTGCTTTCGTCGTTTCGAGTTCGACTGAGGTTGACGAGTTTTTCACATCTGGGTCAGCCATCAATGCATCCACTAAATTACATGCCGTTGTGTTCGCCCTGTTAAATAAATTAAAGTTGCATAACTACTGAGAATACAAGGCCAAAACTGTGTTCCAATGAGGGGGAAACAACGTTGTCCATTTACGCAAAGGCCACGCGTCTCTAGCCTTAAATCTGCAGAAATTTTTTGCCGAAAATATTTTATGATGAACGCAGTATCGAAGAGACATGTTTTAATCCACAATAGGAGTGTCCCCTTCGAACGGACCTTTGAGTCTTGAGGTGCATCACAAAGGTTGACTACACATTTGATATTCGACGATCGTGTATGTCGCGGTTCATAAAAAAGTTCGCAATTATTAAAGTTTTCTATATTGTGCATTGTTCATCCGGACATAAATACTTATGCAAGTTTGTTAATGCCTTTCGTGGAGTCGATAACATTTGCTGAATTTATTGCACATTATAAATCTGTTTGGTATTTCCTCAAGGTCATTCAAATTGCAAAATAAAAAGTTCTGTTAGTTAGCCGCTTCTCCTTAAAAGTGAACCTAGAATTGTTTTAAAATTGTCTAATGAATAAGCAAGCGTTTGAAATGTAGGTCATTATTCCAACTCCCTTATCTGTAAAATTGGAAATATACGGAATTTCACGGTGCAATTACTGAGAGAAATCAGCAGATTTGAGGGGCATTTGAAAGCAGAAACGAGCATCTTACTTGTTCAGAGCCAATACGTTCAAGTAACGTCGAGTCAGCATACTCATTTTTCATAGGTCTTTTGGTGGTGGCCATGATTCAGAACAATTAGAGACTACTTGCTGTCTACTGCCTGTACAAATGTGGTAGGATTAAAATGACCAGTAAGACCTTTCAGTGTAGAAAGGATATTGGAAGGCATAAAAGTTTTAAGTTACTCCTTCAGAGCCAAAAAGCACAACTAACGAGTCAAATCGACATACTCATATTTCACAGGGCTGTAAGTGGCGGTCTATATTCAGAAAACGACCGGTTATATCTGGACGAAACCACTTAATTATCACCTTGTGTTTAATAACTGTGCAGCTTTGATAGGATTCAAATGAATAAGAAGGCCTTCCAGATGCATTCCATATTAACCAGATGTGACCTAAAATACGTCTATCTCAGTGTACCCGAACGTACAAGCCATACACTATTTTTCTGTCCTCATCCCTTTTCTGCCATTGAGTAATGTGGAGTCAAAGTGACATCTTGCAGTCGGTCTATGGGAAGCGCTTATAACCCGTTAGTTTGTATCGGCGCAGACGTCGGTTAATCGTTAATCCTCTGTCAGACAGACTAAACTAACTGTTTTTGCACACTATTTAAACTCATATGACGCATTGGGAACCATCTTCAAATATGTAAACAACCATTATCATCATTTCCTCAAAGGACTTTGTAACTTCCCAATATACATTTATATTTTGTAGGTTTACTGTTTCAGCTTATAAGAGATGGTGTGCGTTTACCCATCAACAGGCAATCAATAATCCTTGTTTGCGTGTGTCGTGTTTTCGTTTTCCACCATCACTTACACATGTCCACGAATTAATGTATGAAGTTAGAGAATGGCAGACCTAGGTAACCACAGTGTCTTGATGATATTGCTTAATGCGCTGAAAATGTTTTTTTCTTATTTTCCAGCTCAGATAGAAATCCAAATAAAATATTCGTTGCGAAAGTGTTTGATGCCGATCAGATGCCTCATAATGCACATGAGTTGTTTCTTTCAGCCTCATAACCAGGCGCCCAATGGCGGAGAATGCATACGCAAACGACAGCAGAGACCAAATCTAACCGACCCTAAATCTTTGCAAACTGTTTTACCCGTGAGAAACATATCAGAGGCCGTCGGCTGACCTTTCACTCCAGGTGGAGATCGGATTGCGCCAGAAACAACCACCAGGTGTAATCAACATCTCCGAGAACGAAAGTGCCCTAGTTAATGGCTTGTGTGAGGTGTTTAAATAGGCCTTTAAACCGTTTGAAATGTTTTAGTGAGTGTGAACCCACCTTCTACTTTGTGGATAGATCCACATGACAAGGGACTTAATGATCAACGTCTATTTGCCCTTAACAACGAGCACTTGGTCTCCTTTATGTCTATTCAACGCTTGCCATTAGGCGGACGTCGAGGTAATAATGCGCATATTCTACTGAATTTTAAATTGCAGCCAAGAGTAAATACATTCGTGTATATTCACGTCACCGGCCGACCAATTTAGCTTGCAGAATAGGAGTCCCGAGTGCATAAAATACACTTCTTTAAACTACGACGTCCTCCTGGTCATACAGGCTGGAGAACTTGGAATATCATACACTATACAATCTTAGAGAATGTCTAGATGCGGGCGGGAAATATGACAAAGCGTCTGGGTGCAGTTTCTTTAGAAACTAAATTGTCAACTCTCAAACTCGTTCCTCCTTCCCATAGGTAATTGTGCAGTTATCTTATTCCAACATCCCGCGTTATAAACGGCCTATACTACTGCGTAAATCCCAGTTAATACCTCACTGAACCTAACGCCCATTTTGCGCTGTCATTAATTAAACTGTCGTGCAGATAAAGCAAGGATAAATGGACGAAGGGTATTTTTCAGTAACGCAGTGGATTCAGCGTGGAATGTCCCGCCTGTTGACGTTTTACTCTCCTACTCTGTGAACTTATTAAAGTGTAGACTCGATGCATATCATGCTTCCCACTTACCAGCCGCATGCGCACTCACATAACTCACAACCTAAATTACATATGTCTTTGTTACTTACAATAAGCGAGTAAACGTTGATGATTAATATTCGTTGACAAGAGGGCATCTGCGTGCCTTCCGACTGCAGTTATGCATTCATTCTCTTTTTCAACTTACCACTTATCAGGGCTCTTTTCGAACGATTTGTAATCAGTAGGGAGTTCAAAGGCGCTTAACTGTGTTTCCCTTAATAAAACTGAACTGAACCGCACTGAGACAGTTTTCACATCCAAATGACCACTTTTGATGTTAGCCTCGTTATACCTACCCCTACCCTTGTTTTCATTTTCTCGCAAAGATCGCTATTTGAGAATTTTTCTTGAAATTTGCGTCATTGCGCCTCTTTTATATATTTTGGCGGGAGTATTTCAAAAGATTAATTTGTTAGGGAAATTGTGAAAATGCATGTTTGAAGAATCGAGCAGTGTCTTTTTGGTATGCATATGTTATCAGTGTACAATGAGTAAATAAACTGATTTCCCAATTATTCTAAATGATAGAAATATGTATATATTACTTCCTGTTCTTACTAGTTTGTTTAATTATTTCTTGGCTTCTAAATAACTCCTGCAGTTAGCAGCATGAAGATTTTCTTATTGCGCATTTAGGCGGAAATCCGAATTATTTCTTAAACGGTCTTTAATTATATTTGATGGTATAGACAAAAACAAAGATCATTATTGGTTATCCATGAAGAACGAAAAATGAGACTTTTCATTTGTAGCTAGTTTTTAATCATCAGTCTTCGTTACTCTACCTCTAATAAGGGCGTTGGAATTTAATTCTCGAACCAACCGGTTTCCGTACATTCTTTCCGTTCAAAGCGTAACCATTTGAATCACAGTTTGCGTGATTTTGTCTGAGATACATGTACGCTAATTTGCACAGGCTACGTGAGCACTTTAATTATTTTTGATTGAAATGCTCATCGTGTAACCTCTTCCCAGAGATGCATTTTAGGGAAGCTTTCGTTCTCTTCTGACATACAAGTATGTGTAGTCGACGTATCGAGCCTTGTAGTTAAGTGGACATATAAAGGAATCAAAGACATCTTCGTGACAGCGAAATTCTTTGCATAGCCAGCAACGGATTTTTCTTCCCAAATCTCATTTTACACAAAACCGTCCAAGTAAGCTGACGCCTACCCATTCCTCAGAACATACCTTGTTGCAATTTATTCACTGTTCCATCACGCTTTTGTTTGTTGAAGTGTTTTATTATTGTGTTGTTCACATAGTAACCTGCTAAAAACATGTTGCCTGCATCCTGCTTTCGAATGTTTCGGGGGAAAGAAGAACCGTCCTTGAAAATTACTTGCAAATCTCAAGAACGTTGAAGCATGCTCTGCATACGTGTGTTGTGAATTAGACTGGAAAATGCTAAGAGGCAGCTAAGTGTAATTACTTAGTCTGTAATCTAGATTTGTTGTTTTACTATACATTTCTTAGCAGGGTTACTCTAGGACGAGTCCACTAAGACTATAAACAGCATACATGGTGCACAAAATAATGTTCATTTTTGACAGATTTGTTTGGCATCTCGTAACTTAAGAAATATGATTTGTTTAGGATTATTCGTTCTGTGAGCAGCATGTGCAGGTTTCTCTGTTATCGCATGTAATATTTCCCTTATGACTGCAAAGTCTGCATAAAAGCATCTGCTTATTCCTTACAAATAATCCACCTGCTGTGGTGGTAGGGGGCGCTCACCGATCGTTCATACGGAACTCACTCGTTCCGTTGTGTCTTATGGACGCTCTCTCGAGCCCAACCAGCAGCCGCACAGCGGCGCATGATATATAGGCAGAATAGCATTACCGACAGTCTCCCTTGTCTTTGTCGGTAATGCTATTCTGCCTATATATCATGCGCCGCTGTGCGGCTGCTGGTTGGGCTCGAGAGAGAGTCCATAAGGCACAGCGGAACGAGTGAGTTCCGTATGAACGATCGGTGAGCGCCCCCTACCAATGTATATTCCCGATCGAAAACCGACAGGGCAACGGGCTCGTGGTAATGCTATTCTGCCTAATCCACCTGCTGTCAACTTTTTATGTCGAGAGCAGCAATGATACCTGACGGGCAAGCGGTATAATGTGTGTTTGATCTTTCTGATATGGGCGCATAGCGTGTTTTTAAAAGCGACTCTAATTAGCGCCGTCTGCCTTGTCCAACGTCATCTGCTGTAGACTCACCTTCAAATGGCGCTAAACGCGGTAACCAAACTGGCATTAGTTGCGGTAGACCAACTGGTTTGGTTAAAATGAAAATTGCATATTTATTGTAACCTTAACCGTTCATTTACTCCAGTTAGCAGCTAACGGAAAAACAGTCATGACGTGGGAATTTGCCAGTTTGCGTGTCGGCAACACCTATCCGACGCTAAAATGTAGGTCGTAAACGATTATTTTTAACGTTTTTCCTTGACACTCTGATGTATGCAAAAAATTTCACCCTCTTAATATGGCCTTAAATAAGTATTGGTCACGTGCGTGAATGTTTCCTCTGCCGAACGATCGTTAACTTTAGCCTTCAGTGTTCAACGTACGACAGAGATGTTATATTAATCAGCTCAAAAATCAATAGCATGGCGCTTAAAATCGCCCTGCTTATGCTGAGGAATAGGTATGGTTTCTTATCTTCAATGACTATTTTATTGAGCACGCATATTCATAAATTATACTTTTCTAACAGTCATGTGATGTCGTATTTATCGAACTCAGAAGATGAAGGTGCGATCATTGGGACAAGAAGTTTATTTGCCTGACGTTTCGGATTCTCACCCGAATCCATCATCAGAGACATTCGCAGATAGAGGTGAAGGTGGCACCAGGAGTGCAGTATTTATAGCACGTGGCTGCGCACTGCAATTAACAGTTCTCACAATCGCCGCTGGGGTCGTAATTGATGCGGCGGTGGCTTGGCGGTCCGAGTCCGAGTCGTTAATGGTCGTGATTTCGTCATCCGTGCTCGATGCTGGTGTGACGATTGCTCGGCAAACTGGCTCACTGTCACCGTGATAATTGCTCACCCGCGCCCTCCCCACGTGACTGATTCTCCTGCCCAGGGAAACTCGCAATACGGAATACTGCACTCCTGGTGCCACCTTCACCTCTATCTACGAATATCTCTGATGATGGATTCAAGTGAGAATCCGAAACGTCAGGCAAATAAACTTCTTGTCCCAGTGATCGCATCTTCATCTTCTGAACTGCTACCTGGGACTCGCCTGTTTGCTTCTATTTGTCGAACTATTATACCGTGCTTGCAACGATGTTCATACTAAGTTTTTTTGAGTCGAACATATTATTTAATGTTTCCTATTTTGACACGTGTGAATGACAGTGTTCTTTCACTAGGAAAATGTATAGATAATGATATTGAGCAAAACAGTATAGTCAACGAAGCTAGAAGTAAAACACTGCTCTGAAAGCTCCTATTATTAGGGATAATAATAAAAATTTGCTTCCAAATCCTTCATCTTAAAATAACAGATATATCACTTTCGTCTTCCGTTTAAGAAAACCTTTTGGCAAAATCTTACATTGAGAGTTCTGGTCATGACTATTAGCCGTCTGTAGTCCTTAACTCTATACTGTGATATTCACCTCATACCGTTTCTGATCGAATGAACTAACCCCGAAGACGCTTAGACTAAAAAAGCTAAAAATCCAATGATATCTTTTCTGATTTTGTTCTTATGCTGAGTTGTGATACTCCATTATACTATTCACCCCAGCATACTCGTGCACGGGACGTTGCGTATATAAAACATATTCACTCTAAACAGAAAAGCATGAAACATGAGATCAAGTTTGCTTGATTTCACGGAGTCAGTTATTTATTCCGATACCCGTAAAAGTCTGTCAAATTCGTATAAACGTAAATATATGTGTCGGAGAAGTTGCATGAATGTAAGCCTCTTTCATGTAAAAGACGTCGGATACGAGAACAACCAACACTTCATTATTTTTGACGTTCGCACCAGAGGTAAGCATTACAAAACTGAAGATGAAATTTTTGTACAGCAGCGTTTGTTATAAAAATGCGTAGCAAGAGAAAAGCCAGTGGAAAGTTACAGGCGGCATACAAAGAAAAGTGATTCTGTTGTCCGCATTTTCACATATCAAAAATTATGTTGTTTCGGGTTAGCAAGAAATAATCGAATAGGGTCATGTATAGTTAATGTAACAGAAATACGCAATACAATATATCGGTCTGAGTTTGCAAACTTTAGCTATGCAGAGAACTGTGTTTTGGCGGGAAATAAAAAGGCAAAACAATCTTATTGACAGCTTGACAAAATTTTAGCATAGTTCATTCCTACTAAAATTGTAGAATCAATCTCGATTTACGCATTTTTGCAAATTTCTACGGTAACCCACAAAAAAATATCCCGTGCTTTTCCGAGCATAGTACTAAACCCAAATGGTCCTTATTATTGAACATAGTATTGTGACTCCTTGTTTGAAATCGAAAGGGGGTTCTGTGTAATTCAAAAGTGTAAATGTCGTCAAGACTTACAATGTCTACAGCGTCCAAATAAATTACTTCCGGGCGTCTCAAAGAACGTGAATGTTTCAACCAACATCTTTTTACAAAAACGGCATATTCCCTAAAATAGTTAATTACACGTTATGCAGAAATCAACACACAGTAAAAAAGGCCATTGATACTGATACTGATACTGCTGGTATCATGGAGCAGAAGAATCGCAATATGGATGTAATGTAATGATGCATCATTAAGTTTGCTGGAGTCTAGTCAGGTAATGCATACCTACGAAATTTAGCAAATAATTCGAGTTAAGTCAAGCAAATGCATTTCAATCGACAATACTCTGCACGACTAAATTTAAAAAGCAACGAGGCACTTATAATGCTCAAACGATCAAGGCCGTCAACTCGCAGACCGGCTTACCCTCTTTATGAAATAATCGATCATGTCATAATTTGCAACTTGGCACTCGTTTTTGCAGTCGGAGTAGGATATTTTGCCAAAAAACCATCTGCAGTCAAAAGGCGAAACTTCAAATCCTGTCTTCTCGCAATACTCTTCTGTTTTTGCACTGACAAGTATGCATATGCAAAAGTACCACCGCATGTTTCGTGGCGGGCTCATCCGTCAGGATTTAGAGCACATGCCTTAAATATTTATATACGTTAGTGTGTAGGACAGTGCACGGTTTGAAAAACGACATCGTCTAGGCTTATTGTTGTGCATACAAAAAGTAAATGGCGCTATATGTAACGTTTGACAAACATTTATGCAACAGAAGATGCAACATGTCATTTATCGTCATGGAAACCAATTTTATCTGGGTTGTTTTCTCCAAGTTCGCTTTGCGCACTTGTTTTTTTTTGACTCACAACCTCGGAGGGAACGGTGTCTTAACTTTCCACGCTTTTAATTGTGATGGCTGGCATTGACGTAAAGAGTTACCCCTTCATGTGATTTCTGATGGAACGGCAACGTTAGCAAGAGAACAGTTCTACAAAGGAGACACCTTGAGCGGGAAGACGGGATTTGAATTAAGAAGACGGTTTTAGGTATTATCTCACTTGTCATGGGCAAAGAACATGTGTTTTTATACGCAATTTGTCCTCCGTTCACAACACATTACAACCATATTGTGGGCCACACGGTGATCTCTGTCGTTTGCGGTAGATGAACTTTCGCCGTGTAAACAACCACCGCCGTACCCTAAACAATACGAAGGGTCGTTCACGACCAAAAGATCGCAGGTGCATCACCGGGACGGGAGAAACCTCGGAAAACAGAGGAAAGCTTCTCTGAGATAAACTGTGAAGATTCATCCGCAGGGCGTTTAGCCTGACCCATAAGGTCTCCTTATAGGAGCGCCACTCAATCGGCACCCGAGTCGCCCCTTCCATTCATCTTGTGTGAAATCTTGGTTTCCTTGCGCGGTCATATGGGCACGGTGACACCCTAATTTTGAGTTTGCTTCGCATCAGCCACAGGCGCCCCATCCCTCCTCCGGTCTCCCTGACCCTGAGCCAGGAAGGGTGAGGTGGAACGAATGTTTTAAATGTTGCGTAAGTCTAAAAGCACGATAAATTCTCTCCCGCAAAGCTCACCATCGATAAGGGCAAACGGGTGAGTTCCCGCAAGCAGTTCAGTGGAAGATACGATCACTGAAACAAGAAATTTACTGGCCTGGCGATCCGAATCTTTACTCGGACCACATATCAAAGACAGCCGCAATAGTGCAGGTACATGGAGTGCATTATTTATAGTATATATCTGCTGTTGGACCGCATGCATACGATGATAAACAGCTCTCGTCATCATCGTTGGGGGTCGAACTTATCCCACCATGGCTTGTCAACCGGCGTCCGAGTGGGTAATTGCCATAATTCCATCATCTGTGTTGACTGTTGTCACCGGGATAATTGCTCTTACGCGCCCTCCCCGCATGAATGATTCCTCTGCTCAGGAAATGTCCCAGCGGTGAATATGTTGCAGGAAGATCATTTTGCTTTTTGATGTATAGCGGTCCTGAGTACCATGATTGGAGAAGCTCGCGGCCCACGCAGTTGCCAATTCTTGCGAAAATGTCGGCCAGATTCCGTGGCATGGTCTGCTGCGTGGGAGCTGACGTCTTTCCTGCGCACCACTTTTGCAAGCGCAGCGATCTGCATCCAGAGTAATATTTCAATATTGCCAACAAAGTTGCTCTGTCCGCAGCTGCACCAGATCGGGTAAACGAGTCAGGCGTATCGTGCCGTGACGGGGGTCTTTCAGTCCTGTGATCTGGCGTTTAATGATTGCCGGCCTGCGTGCAACCCAACTCGAAGTGGAGTTTAAACGCAACGGGACGGTATTCACGAACGAACCATTTCGTCAAAATCTAGAGCCGGTTGGATTTGGTCTCTGGAGTCGTTTTCGCATGCAATATGCACTATCAGACGACTAGTTATGAGGCTAAAGGACACAACTCGTGTGCATTGTGAGGCAGTTGATCGGCATCAAATATTTTTGCAAAGAATAGTTTATCTGGACTTCTGTCTGAGCTGGAAAATAAAAAAACCTGGAAAGCACATTAACCAATATTACCAAGGCATTGCAGAAAGGTAGGTCTGCCATTCTCTAGGTTCATACATTACTTGTAATGACCATGTGTAAGAAATGGTGGAAAACGACAAAACGACCAGTGCACACAAGGATTATAGTTTACCTGTTGATGGATGAAAGCACACGACATCTCATTGACTCGAATAGTTGCACGCATTTTGCTTAATGAGGCCAACATAGTTGCTCTGTCCGCAACTGTACGAGATCGGGTAAACGACTACAGGCATTACGTGCCGCGGCAAGGGGTCCTTTATCTCTATGATCTGGCGCTTGGTGATTGACGGCCTGTGTGCAAGCCAACTAGAAGTAGAGTAATAACGCAACTGACAGCTTCCGAGACGTTATTCACGAACGAAACAGTTCGCCAGAATTTAGGACTGATTAGATTTGGTTTCTGGTGTCGTTTGCATATGCAATGTGCCTCGTCAGTCTCCGGGTTATGAGGCCGAAAGACATAAAACGTGTGCATTGAGAGGCATTTAATTGGCATCAAATATTTTTGTAAAGAATAATTTTTCCGGATTCCTGGCTGAGCTGGAAAATAAAAAAACTTGGACAGCGCACTAAGAAATATCACCAAGACATTGCGGTCACCTTTGTCTGCCATGCTCTAAGTTCATGCATTGCTTGCAGTAACCATGTGTAAGAGATGGTGGAAAATTAAAATACGGCCTGTGCACAACAGGATCATATATTATATTTTGATGGGTAAAAACACATCATCTCACGTTTAGTCCAGCAGTTACAGGCACTTTGATCTAAACGCATGAGTTGTGGACTTCTATAAACTTAATCCAGCAAAGATTGTCCTTCGAATTTTTAAAATTAAAAACAATATGCAAATTGTACTCGGGGCGTGGACTAATGCAGACACAAAAGAGAATAAATAGCCTAAGTATTTGTTAGAATAACCTATAGTATGTATTCGTATCCCAACTAGTCCGTTTAAAAAGAGCCATTATCACTGCCTTATATTTGTTTAAATCAGTTCTGATATGTATCCCGGAAGCAGCAGCTGAGAGGGAGTCCCCGAATATGATGATAGATATTCGACGCGTATCGGATGGAAATCTTCATTTAATGGACAGAAAAATGGGAGGTCCCTCTATTCTAGCCACAATACGGTTTAATATACCTAGGTTTGGCAATACAGTACGTAAGTGAACATCCAAAATATAAATGTGTATTTAGAAGTAGCAAAGTTCCTTGAAGAAATTATGATCGTCACTGCATACATATTTGAAGATGCTTCCCAATGCGTCGTCCGACTTTGAATAATGTGCAAAAGCAATATATTAAGTGTGTCTAAAAGAGAATTTACGACTGACCGACGTCTGCGTCAATGCAAACCAACAATTTATGACTGCTTCCCATAGACCAAATGCAAGATGTTACTTTGACTCCACATTACTCAATGGCAGAAAAGGGATGAGGACAGAACAATGGTGTATGGCAGGGACGCTGGGGTACACTGAGATGGACCGATTTTAGGCTCCATCTAAACAGAAGGCACCTGGAAGATCTTATTGTTCATTTTAATTCTATGACAGCTGCACAGTTATTAAATACCAGGTAGCACTTAAGTTGGTTAAGCCAGATCTAACTGGTCGTCTTTTGAATGAAGGCCGCCACAGAAAGCCCTCTGAAATATGAGTATGTCAACTCGACTCGTCAATTGTGCTTGTTTGCTCTGAAGGAATAACTGACTCGTTTATGCCATTCAGTGCCCTTTCTACACTGGTGTCGATGGCTATGTGCGCCATGAAGGCCCGTGTAGTTCCGATTACAGACAATGGCTTCCGTAATCATATAATCATAGTGCTTAGAGATTAACGTAACTGTAAATGTATTGTGCGCTTTCAATGTGATAAAGAAAATTCCGAACTTAACTAAAATGTGCAGTAAACGCGGCGAATTTTGCAACTTCACGAAAGTCATTAACCAAACAACATGCGCAATGGTGTCTGGGCATTCGTTAGATAGGACTGAGGTGTGTATACGCATCGCACCTAATCCCACGCAAATGAGTCACCCTAACTGCCTTATCTTTTTTTAAAGCAACACTGTTAAAATATTTCGAAAGATGTGGTTTGGTAGCTCCGTCTGATAGACAAAATACTGCTGGCGTTAGGGCTAAAGACTAGGGTTAGGGCTTATAGTCAATGGTTAACAATTATGGTTAGGAGTAAGGTTTAGGATTTGGGATCTAGGATTATGGGCTATAGTAATGGGTTAGTGTTTGGCTTGGGATTAGTGCAAATATTTCTGAACAATTGAGAGTAAATCTACGAAAACCCAATATCTTTTCTTTTTGCGCACAACTTCCTAACCTAGTCGCCTGTGCGTTCGCCGGCTTCACACGTTAAAACCCCTATTACCATCGAATCCATATTAGAAGTAACTGAGGTTTGCTTACTTCAGATGGGTCTAACGAACCACATCCAACCAAATATTTGCCAGTAAAACAGCAGCTTAACGGGGACCTAGGGTTATGGTGTTGGACTTCGTGCGCGTGAATGATGAAATTCTTTTTTCGACGGACACAAAACCGGGACTAGAGCGCATGGCGACAGCCATCAACATGTATTTACATCGCACCAGCCAGCTGCGTCTCATCCCTCCTTTGGTCTTCTTTACTCATTCTCTCTCTCTCTCTTTGGGTGCCGAGTCAGATATAATGGGGGGAAGAAGTGTGGTAGGTGTAGCGTAAGTCTAAAACCCCTTTTGAACTCCGTCACTCCATCATGTCACCGTCCTTGCGTCCGTCCTGCTGTAGGGCACACGGTGGACATCGTCGGTAACAGTGGTCGAACCGTCATTTTACATATAAGGGAGGTGGTAAAATGTCCTACATATCACTCGCTTGCGTAGGTATTAGACGATTCCAAAATCATTCTAGATTCAGTTTTATGTAGAAGCGTGAGAATAGCATAACTTTTTATTTTGCATTTTGAATGACACTGAGTAAATACCAAACAGAGTTATAATGTGCAATAAACTCAGTAAATGTTATCGACTCAACGAAAGGCATCAAAAACCTTGCATAAGTATTGATTTCCGGATAAACAATGCACCATATAGAAAAATTTAATAGTTGCGAACGTTTTTGTAAACCGCGACATACACGTCCGTCTAATATACAGTCTGGAGTCAACCTTTGTGATGCACCTCAAGACTTAAGGCACCGTTCCGAGTGGACACTTCTATTTTTGATTAAAACATGTCTCTTCAATACTGCATTCATCAAGAACATAGTTTCGGCAAAAAATTTCTGCAGATTTAAGGCTAGGGACGCTTGGCCTTTGCGTAGATGGACGTTATTTCCCCCTCATTAGAAAACATTTTTGCTTTATATTCTCAGTCGTCATGCAAGTTTAATTGATTTAACACGACAAACAGATCAATATGTAATTTAGTAAGTGCTTTGAAGGTTGGCCCAGATGTGAAAAGCTCTGCAACCTCAGTCGAACTCAAAACGATGAAAACAAGAACAAGGCTTAAGTTCAGCCAACGCTCTAGCCTCCTGAACTACGACGCCCCACCAGGATCAGTGAACTTAATTACGCCTGGGTAAACTTACTCGTCCGGCACACTGCTGTATATGGAATCTACCACCTCCGTTGCAATAAACAGACTGCATAAGATCCAAATAATAGTAATCTCACTACAATGGGTACTCAGCAATGTCGATCTGCATGTCGAGAAAAAGCAAACTGTACGATCTAGATTTAGTAGAGTGACAGAATAGACAGCTTTTCTGATGGAGGACCAGCAAGACGCTCCGGTGACGTGTTTGTGACTGGCAGGAATTTGAATGAGTGCTGCAGTGCCACGGCGGTCATTGTAGTCCAAAATCAGATTTTCGTAAGCTTCAGCAATAAACGCGCAAGACCTTAGCTGGAGGATAGGAGAGCATCAACGACAGTGGTCATCCAGCAATGTCCGGAGGCGCCTCGATGACCTGTCCACTGATCTAAGTATTGTATCCGGTTACTCAGGCGGAATTCGCAGACATTCCATAGGAGCTCAGTGCTGGAAGCTAGCTTGTAATTTTGAAATCAGAGGCAGCTGTAATGAACGAGATTACCGGTGATGACGAATCACAAGGTGATTCAAACGAGATTCGGACCCGAGACTTCGGATCATTAAGTATAATCCTCTGTCAATGAGTCACAGGCCCGCCACTTCGCCATTTATTATTGAGAGTATTAATTATTATAGAGCCGGAAAATGCTCTTTCTCTCCTTTTTGTCCGATGTGCTTATCGGTGGCCACAGATTTATGTGCCAAGTTGGCTTGGAGTTGAGAACGATGTCTGAGGCTGTGTCTAGTTTGCTTTCCTCTGCGTGCGACTAATAGGGATTTTAAGTATGCACGCCTAATTTCTCTCTAATAAACTGAATTGTGCTACGGCGTAGGGATGTGCCACTGATAAGAATCATAAGCTACATTCCCCCTGCTCTAAACTCAGCCGTGAATGTGGCCATGGTGGAAAGAGACTTTGAACAGGAATGTACTGAATCACGCCTTGCGCATCTTGACTGTCGCTTGCGTACCCTTAATTCGAAGAAGTGGTCGGCTAGACAGTAGACTTTCTCATGTACCTGCTTTTAGCACTTATGACAAACCTTCCGCATGAATGGAGAAAAGCGAACGAAATATCGATGACCAAATCGCCAACATGTTGTTGGGAGTCTTTTGGACATCAAGAGCTGGAGCTCGTATGGTGGCATCGAATTTGTGTTGATGACAGGTTGCGCGTAGGTGAGGGCAAACGCAGAACTGGGCTGCCCCACAATGATAAAACCATGGTTAAAATTTTGAGCCGCTGGCACTCGGCAGTCAGTATCCTTATGGTGGGGTCGGAGTCTTGTTCAATGCTACTGAACAGACAGCTTCTGATTTCAGTATCGCAATGTGACTGAAGGCCGCACAAAAATATCAGGCATTTAAGTTTATCATTTGTCATCGTTCGCAGACTAAAAGTTTCGTACTCGCAGGTAACAATATTAACGAGGGTCGCAAAAACGTTTATCTCATTTTTCACCAGTTTCAATCACTGATTAAAGCAAAGGATTAGTGATACCGTCTCCCTGAATGTTTTTCAGAGTTGGCTGGCGATTTCATAAGATGTGACATCACGAGTGTTTTCGGGCAGAGGCATGCCCGATCGCTTTTCTTGATAGCCAATGTAAGTGACGACAGGCGCACCTTCCAAGCATCATCGAAGTTATCAAATGTAATTTAGAAAATGTCTTTCCAAAGTCTGAACCGAGAATCAAAAGCCACATCCGATTTGGGATCCTAAATTAGCTCAAGAATGCTCGAATTAAACCCGTCCGCGGACGCAGAATGTTTCCTACAGAATTTTGGATCGGGAATGGGTGGAAGGAAATATTTATCGTGGATTTACTTATCTTTATGTGGGCTGCTTCAAACTGAGTTGCTGCTTTTGCAGGCTTAACAGCCAATGTTGCGCGGAAAATGAACATTGTGAGTTCTGCGTCGCCAATTTTGTTATTGTCTTAGCGTAATGCCTGACTGGTGTCCCATTCTACAATAAGACCATCTGAAAACTCCATACACTTTCCCGAAAAACAATTGCAAGCATTCTTTTTCCCCGGATTGGCCAAAACATGAGGAATTCTCGGCAACGTTTCGGTACTGTCTCACATTTAAATTTCCCTGCCTAAATGTATTCCTTATAGCGCTAACTCTGGAGTAATGCAGTGTTTTGTAACCAGGACAACGGATGTGCTTCATAGAGTTTGAGATACCTAAGAATGGTGACCTCCGTTGCCGAATTTGATGTGTTTTACTGGGGTCAATTTCAATTTTCCAAAATTAAGCTCATCCCTATGGAAACCTGGGCATCGGAGTGTGCATTAAATTAAGTATAATTCAGTATATATGAGGGGTATACGCAGAGTCTGGGAAAACGCTATTCACAGACAGACGTATAAAAACATACAGATATATACGTTGCATTTATGCCAGTCATTGATGTCGTGTAAATGTATGACCATCAAGCATAAATTTATCTAGTCGTCTTTTGAAATTTTCAACTTTTTCAATTAAGACAGCGGACTTCAGTAATTTGTTCCGTCCTTTAACCAGTCAGCGGGAGAAGAATTTCGTCAGTAATTCGAGTTTGGCATATTTTAGCTTCAAATTGCATTGGTACCCTCGAAGATTGGTCGTCCGAGCCAGTTAAAAGAAATCGTCAAACTGAAGAGCACAGTCTAGCCCTCTGACAATACTAAAAGCCATGATCATATCCCCTCTGTATTGTCTTCCAGGCGTCTCTCACAACGTAAGCTACTTAATCCGCCGACTAGTTTGGTCGCTCTTCGTTGAACATTCCCCAGTAGGGTGTAATCTTATTTTGTCCACGGGCACCATGCCTGAACACAATATGCCAACATTGGTCAAATGTATGTTCCAAATACTCAGCCGAAAAAGTTCTTCGTTAAAATTCAGGAAGGATCTTCTAAACACGCGTGCGATACCCATAGCTTTCTTTGATACATTGGCGCATTGGGACAATGATTTTGGAATTGGCGTCATCCACACAACGAGGTTTCTTAACTCATTGAGTAATTCTATTTAATGGCCTCCTATAAAGTAGTTGGATTCAAATCTCAACAGCCTCCTGTTGCTCTATCATAATCGGATAAGTTCGCATTTGTTACGAGTGAGGCGAAGGCATCAATCATCGCATTACTGTCGCAAACGATTCACACTGTCTGATAACTGTACAGAGTCTTCCGGCTTCTCTACTGATTTCCACAATTTGAGATCATCAGCTAACATTACGCGCTCGCAGTTCAGACATCCAGGAATTCGTTCACGTATATGAAGAACAGAATTGGACCCAAAACTCTCCCCTGCGGAACGCCACTGTGGACGGATGCCCATTCCGATTTAGTGTTTCCGATACATGCATGCTGAGATCTGCACGTCAGAAAATCGGCTAGCCATTTCAAAAGATTTCCATTCACACCCACTTGACGTAATTTAAATATAAGTCGTCTGTGCGGAATACTGTCCAAAGCTTATCAGAAGTGAATGTGCACGGTGTCGACCGATGAAAACATGTCGATTGATTTCGTCCAGCTCTTCATGGATGCTAGCAGGTTAGTGAGACAGGATCGACCCCTTCGAAATCCCCGCTGATGCAAACCGAGCAAGTGGTTTTCTTCAAGATGCCGCATCA
>CACRXP010000512.1:98175-162217 GCA_902702965.1 Spirometra erinaceieuropaei
CTTCCGACTTCCCGATGAGATGACCTCACTAGACCCTCGAGGTGTGGCCGAGAATCCTACCAACCTCCTGACCAGGCCCTCATTGTCTGAGTCCTATCTTGAGAAAACCTCAATGACATGCTCTCGCGTCTGCCCTTGACGTGATCGAGAGCGTCCGGCCGGCTTAAAGCATCCTACGATGACAGATTCCGAGTTGTCCCTCAAGAGACGTAGAGGGCACTCATTCAACGTAGTACTCGTGGGGAGGTCGTGACATTTGGCCATTCCAATGCTGCTGTCCCGGACACACCGCCTGCTGAGCCACGTTGTGCGTGACCCGTGCTCCACCTCCGGCACCCTGTTCCTACGTAAACTACATTTTCTTCCTGTTCGCTACTTCCAGCTGTGACCGCCTCGTCAATCTTCAACCCTCCAGCCTCAGGACACACCGAGTCTTCTCTCGTGCCCTCTGTCTATATCATTCGCAATGGACGCCATTTTCACTTTCTTGTTCGTTAGCCGCTCATGTTTTCGGCATAAATGGTTCATTCGACGTCGTCACAGCGCGGGTGGGGAGGTGCAGCTGCAGTTTGCTCCTCTGGTCGTCGCCATTTTGTCATAATGCCGTTCTGTTCACCTCATGCTCCCTTGCAGTGGTCTGCGAGACACTGGCGACCATAAAAACGGGCAACTACAGTTTCCTCCTCCAAGACCAAATGTTGTGCTTATAAACGCCAAAGAAGTCTTCATGTCCATGAACGAGAGCAAATAAACTAGGCCTGCTCTGAATGCGATATAAACAACAGCGACAGAAGGAGACGACTGAATGCGTGCTGTAGTGAAAATGTTGGTGTAAGAGAAGGAATAGGTTAGAGTTGAAAATTGCAGACCAGACTGAACAGGAAGTAGACAGAATGCAGGGCCAGAGGATAAGAGAGGTGGAAGAGCAGGGGGTCAGGGCGTGTTTTTCCATGAAGCAGGCGAGCGGGTCCTTTAAACAGCAGCCTTGACCTGGTAGATGTTAAGCACTTCCTCCTTGTTACCGGGAAAGGTCCCGTTGCTTCTAAGTAAACGTAGGAGTACTCTGTGCAGTCATTCATATGGTGATTCCAACGCCTTGTGCACATGGTTACATGTTATGGCAATACATTTTTAGTTAAGGCGCTGTCAGATTTTGTTTGAGCGTTTAGTCTACCCAGGAAGTAACGAGCCACTGCTCTAAACAATACTGCCCATAAGTTAAATAATTGTAATTTACACTCCATACGAAAAACGTCGTTGGCTGTCAGACAGACAAAAATCAATGGAAACACGGGAATATCAGATAGAGTAGACGAGTGCACATTCCGATCCCAATTATGACAGGCAGAATTTAGGAGTGTTACGAAAATGGCTTTTTACCGGAAGCGGTTTGAAAATGAACAATGTTGTGGGAAGTTACTATATAGGCCTAACTACTGTGAAATGTATTTTGTTCCTGACCATCGCTGTGACTAATGGTCTTCAAGTAAAAGAAGTTTTAGCAGCATTGCACCGGTTTCTTTAATAATCGAATAAACGGGAAGTGAAATAATGCAACGTGCACCCAATTAAGACAGTCATCCGGCATCCTGATATATGACCAAAAATTTAACAGAAAAGTAATCCTTTCTCAGTATTTCTTGTTGATTAAAGCGCATTTTCGAGAGAACACACTTCCAGGGGGTCTGATCAAAATGGCATGTTCTCTCCTGACAATATTTTTTCTGTAGCACAGGAACTTAAAATCTGCACGAGGCATGTAAACATTTTAAAGACATCTCGTCTTTTAGAAAGGGCAGATATTGCCGTCTGGGACTCCACCGAAAACAGTCGTGTTTACGACACATCATAATCATTGTTCGTCAAACGAGTAGACATATTCTGGATTGTGTCCCAAATGATGGACGTCATAGATTTACTAACTTATGTTCTGAGCATATGCTTGTTACAACAACCCTTCTTAAACATACCGTACTACTGAATAATTATGTCGTTTCAGCACATAGACTTCAGAGTTTTCAATATGGACCACTTGTTTCCCGTCAATGTATCCGCAATCAGTAGAGAACGTACGGTTTGCCTTATTTCATTTCCGAAAGAAATAATGTGCAAACTTGGAGTAAATGTTTCGAAACAGACCTTTTTTAGCACGATCCGAAATTTCAGATGAATATTTGAGGAAACACACTGAGAAGGATGGGGGACAACTGATGTGTCGGATACCTCGCAGCTGCGTCAGGCGGCGGCATAAGAATTGCGAAACACGCCTATCTGGCTTTTAGCTAATACCTGTGCTATTGATACGATAAAATGTTTAAACAACGTATGGTTTATTTTACTTCGATTGAAAATTTGCAAAGAATAAACACATGCAGTTTCTGAAAACCCTCGGCTTTGAGCTTAATCTAAAAAAATGCAACCAAAGGCGTATACTAACCACATCCACAAAAGAGTATTTCCTGCGTTGATGAAACACTGATATCCGGGTTGTCGAAAGAAATGCAGATTACCCTATGCTGCACTGTAGAACACGTTGCCATAAGTTTCTTAAGTGGGCAACGTAATGCTGACTTTCATCAAGCATTTCAATTACCAGCTCCAAACGCACCCACATGACCACTCGAGAACTTACGTACGGCTATGCTACTTGCGGTAACTGAGTAGACATTAACGCAGACTCTTTTTTGACTAACAGGCCGTTGCTTGCTTTTCGGATGCCATTAAGTAGACAATCAGTACTCCATTTTTTCACTTATCGGCGCTTTTTCTTGGACAGTCTGTAACCAATAGAGCGCTCAAAGACGTTCGCCATTTCTCTTTTCATAAAACTGACCTGAATGTATTATTTGGGCAAACAACATCTCGTTCCTAAAACACCTGGTAATTTACTGATCATTTCAAATATAGAAAAACCGATTTTTTAAACAGCCCTAAATATTTTATGGAGCATTTTACTTGATATGCGTCTATGACAGTTAATTACGCATATGTATGTATAATTCACATTGCTTTGAATTTGAAGATTTAATAGTTTGACTTCGAGGAGATTAACCTCATGTAAAGTAAAAATGCAAATGCTTTCCAGCATTATACTTGCCAGTCTCTTGGTTAACCTCCCAGGGGAAATTTGTAAATGCCTTATTAATTAAATACATTTGGCCATTTAGTGTAATTCTGCTATGAAACCTGGCGCTTAATCGCCCCGTGCGTCACTGAGTTAATGAAAGTCACATAATAAAATTTACTCATTATAAAACCCTTATTATTTCCTGGCCATCCCCCACAACCTTCCAGCAACCGCACACACTCGCTCGTACTTTGCGCACTATTTTATAACACTAATGAGGTTTAAGTAGCAAATTCATATGTGTAATACTTTTGGCTTATGCCACTTGAAAACAAGTATTGATTTTCTGTGTGTTCCGAATAGGTGCCCCCAAGATGGGCCACGCGGTAGAGGCGTTGGACCAAAACGAGGCCCCCTCGGATTCTGACAGGCGTTATCATAACAAATGTCAGCATCTGGGGGTGCGGTGGCAGACTCCGTTGCCGACAGATGTAGCTCACGCTAGGACCCCTGCTGTCCCACCTCAATTTTCGTTGTTCTTGATTAAAATCCTTGTTATTCGTTATGTGGACCAGGGGATGTGGAATGTAACGCCTGGGTGCGGGCTCGGCAATGCCATCCGCATGTCTCCTCCTCCGCCTTCGATCTTCGTGACTATGTCTTGACACCGCACCCAGGTGAGGAGAGAGGAGAGAGTGCGGTCTGTGCTGCGCAAGTCCAAATGCACTATAAAACAAATCATGGCAAAGTCATCGTACCTGCTTCAGCTTGCTATGTGGCACACGGTAGACGCCGTCGGTAACGATGGTCAAACTGCTGTGCCGAATAAAATTTACGATTTGTGCAGTCACGCAAGCCGCGCAAAGTGTATTTCGTTGTAAACAAATCATTCGATTTGGCATTTTGAAAAAAATTATCACGCAAAATTGACTAAAAAAACAGGTTTACGGTAGTGGATTACTAGTAAGTGTCGTTCACTAAGGCAAACTGCCTCATTTATTATCTGCATTACTCCATAAACATTTGTAACAAGAAAATAACAGGAATATATGAAGAAGCCAACAATGGACATGATACAACACCACAAACACACGACTGCAACCTTACATTCTTACAATAAAAGTTTATTCGTCTTACCCAGACGTTCATCCCAAAATATGTAGCACATCGATGGATTTTCTATGCCTATCTCAAGCAGTTTGAGTCAAACCTGTCCAGCAATCTCACATTTGCCTATAGAATGGGTATTGACGTGTTCCTGAAATATGTACTACATTCAATGTTAGCGAATCAAGAAATCTGCTCCCAAATTTCTACCTTAGAAAAACCTGAGATGTGTTCATCCCAGGATGCCAAAAAGAATATAGTATTGGAAAAGTCTGAGCTTCATTAAGGTCCTTCATAATATGAGAGGATCATGTGCTGCGCTGGCTCTATTCAAAATATTCTGCGTCACTCTGATGGGTGATTTAGTACTTCTGTCTATTTTCTCGACAGATTCTGAGACTCTTACCTGTTCCATTCTTATTTTTTCAGTTTTGATAATAGCTGCCCCGCTAAGATTCATTCATGAGACAATAGTATAATATAATGCTCATTAATCTACCGTTTGAGCTCGAGTATGAGTCACAAGACTTAAGGCTTTTGCGTTTGATTTCGAAATTTAGAAGAAGCCGAATGTCCGTCGGAAGGGCTCCGAACTAATTAACTCACGGCTGCAGGTACTATCAGACGGCTATATGCCCCGCACATTTGTCATTTACTTGGTCAATTCTGTCCGGTATCGCTATCTGAAGCTACACGTATATCTGCCATTGTGTTCACCCCCATCCGGCGTCATCTGAGTTCATGGAGGGTAGTTGGCTGCCCCTCCCAAATGTCCATCATCCGTTTAGGGTAATTCGTTTAGATCAGTGCATCCTAAGCCTCCAGGGGATTGTGAGTATTATCAATACCCGTAAAGACCAAATGTGGCAGCACTTTTTCGCCCTGGCATTTGTCCTCTGGGTGGTGAACGGGAATATTAATTATGACAGATGGGCATTTGAATTCGAAAGGGGCACACATACCGCCTTCTAGTTTTCAGCTGCAGGAGACAACTGGATGTTCCACAGTTACGTTCTCCATTACGATTGGATATGTGGTTCCATTTAGTCTTGTTTTCTATCCAATGCATACTGCTGACATTTGAACGGACGTGTTGTGTTAGGGTTTGAAGGTAAAAGATTACAAATAACGATATGCAGCCACGGAAAACGGACAAAGACGGTAATATTTACTCCAAAAAGCACCCTAACTGTATATAATCTCTAGTTTAACCAAAGCTCTCATTCTGATTCTTACCACAACGCTTACATTACAGTTTACTCTTCCTCATTCCTGCATCGAATCGGTCAAGGGGTACTATTGAGATTTCGGTTCGACTCAAGAATAGGTTTGCAGCGTTAGCGTTGGGGGTGAGAGGTTATGAGAGAAGTTTAGGATTAAAGATGCGACCTAAATTCCAGCAGGCTTTAGGCTTTAGGGTCAGGAGTTGGAATTGTAGTTTTAAGGCTAGGTCTATGATTCAGAGTTTGAAGTTAATTTAAATATTAGTGTTAAATTAAAGGGGGTTAGGCTCGCGGTTAAAGTTTCTGGAGATTTAGGGTTCAGAAGTATGAGGTAGGAAAACGGTCGAGTTTAAAGTAAGGGTCCCAATTAAAAATTTACTCTAAAAGCCAGAGTTGGGAACTACGTCTGGAGATTTGGAGTTTAGATTGGGGCTTGAGGATTATAAATTGGGATTTAGGTAAATTGTTAGGACTTGAGATTGGGGTAAGTACTATACGCTAGAGTTTACTGTTAGATGTGCAGGGCTTGGGCTAGACGACTAGGGTTCAGAGTTGGGTTTATAGCTTAGGATTACGGCGTTAGCGATTTTGAGACGGGTTTAGAGCTGGGCGGATAGAGTTAGTGTTTGAGGTCAATAATCAAGTTTAGTGTTCAGGGGGTTAGGGGCTTAATGATTAGAATGAGGGTTAAGGTTGCCAGCTAGGCTGAATGCTAGGGACATAGGCTGGGCCTTAAATTTTGCGGTCAGGAGGTTAGGATTTAGAGGTTTAGGACTAGGGTTAGGGTTACCTATTTAAGGCTAGGTTTGCCCGTGAGGTTTGTAGATAGGGTTAAGTATTTAGACTTAGGGGTCAGAATTTAGGGTTACTGTTATAAATGGTAAGGTGCCAAATTAGATTTGGTGACTGTTTAGGCGATATCGCTGTCTTTCTAAGATAAGCCATTGTAACAGCCGCTCCAGCCCCCCCTCTTCTCCGGCTTCGGTTTGTCGGTCGATGGCCGCGACAAGCACTGACAGGCCGCTGACACACGACCACTCACACCGGCTAGAACTGCGGCCCCTCCTGTCCAGCTGCAGTGCCTCCCGGCTGCCCTCACAGCTAGTATCACCTCACGCGCGTCGGACGCTCTGGCTTGATACTCGTGAGGCCTTGTGAGTATGCGCCCTCCATTCCTCCCCTAATTTGTCCAATCACACGACCAACACTCAGACATTCACCCCCTCCTGCTGACCCAGACACTAACTCTCGCGTAACCAACACACCGCCAATAGAAGCGAAGATACGAGTCCCAGGAGGCTGTCGTTATGAAGGAGACAACAGTCCCGGGACATGAGCTTTATTAGCCTGACTTTTAGGGGTCCAGCTCGAATCTATCATCAGAGACAAAAGCAGATACGAGTTGTTCTTGCACAAGGGTCTGCAGTATGTATAGGAAGCAGTCGGTATGCTACCGCACACCCTTGAATATTCATGGCCCTCCCCATCATCAGGGATCGTTGCCCCTAGAGTGATGACTCATTAGACGAGATCCGGCCACGCATTCAAATTCAACAAGGTTGAAATTCTCGCTAGAAGTGACAGCCGCGTGAGGCGCGAGTTGATTGAGTCATGGTTTACTGGCCCCCGGTCTATTAACAAGTTCAATGTCCTTCCCATTCCATACTAGGTGCGGAGAATTCGCCTAGGCACACATTCGCCGACATATGATTGCTCATTTGTCATAATTAATATTCCCCTTCACCACCCATAGGACGACGGGCCCGTGGCTCAATGATGGTATGACGACCAAACGTCCCCCGTTCGAATTTCAAGGGATTCAGACTTGGAGTTGGGTATGACTGTCTGATGGCAGCTAATAGGCCAGAAATGGTTACTCTAGTCTCCCTTGTATTCGTTGGTACCATCTTATTTACGTCTACTCTTAGTCGCTGTGCGACTGCCTGCAGGAGGCACAATGGAACGAGCAAGTTCCGTAACATGATCGTTGAGCGCGCATCTGTCCGGATGTGATAGAGCTGCTAGCATAGGCCGAGTTTCTCCCACAATATTTAGCCTGCTTCCAAGTGGCCAAATATCCGAGTTATTAATGCCGGAACAAGTATTCGAAAGGACATTTTCGATTAACTGATTGATCGTTTCCTAGTTGTTATCTGTGTTATGCAGCGCCGCATTGCAGCCCATAAGCTGTCGGGAAATGTGTTGGTACCAATACGTCCTGCCATCTGTGACCATTTTGAATTCCAATGGGTCGGTTATTTTCAAAATATAATGGACCATTTCATTTATCTGGGAGAAGTTGCTATGGTATATGACAGTTTGTAGTTTTATTAAGAGCTTTTCAGTCAACCTTCCAAGATGCAATAGATTATTTATGTTATTGTGCTTTTCGGCGCCTACTGACGCCCTTGCCTTCTTATCATTCTCTTCCCATTCAAAGCATCGTAATTTTTGACATTAAATGTGGTTTAGATTGTCAAGTGATTTGACGGGGAGTGTATACTTGTGGGGGAGGAGAAAGCGGATCAAATTACCGCATATATAAATATTCTATGAGGGATCAACTGGCGGACATATAGAAGAATTGTCGAACCACGCCCGAGATCTGAACGAAAATGCAATGACGGAAATGTAATGCTGGCAGTAGAGATCAAGGATGAAGGCACACGATTGCTAACTTAGACTGTAAACATCGCTGAACCTGGCATTGTTTTTTTTGATGCCGGTTCTGCGAACTCAACTCTGTTAAGGCTACCACTTGTTTACTTCTTTTAATGTCGTTTGTGTGTCTGTGTGGGGGAGGAGAAACGGCATCAAATTACCGCATACAGTGTCTGACCTATCTCATGAAATGTTGGCTGAAATTCTGAAATGCGTTTTCGATTAGGAAGGATTACTTGGTCGCGGTTGTGACACTGATTATCTTAAGGCATACTCTTATAACATGTCGGACTTGACAGGATGTCGGCTTTTAAATGCACTTCTTTCCAATATCCTGTAGAAAGCGTGCTCGGTAAAAAAATGACTACTTAAGTAGCATGCATTTTTATAGAAACCATAAACAAAAATATGCTTTCTTTAAGTCAATCAATAGAGAATCACGTATTCTTTATATTTTATACTTGAGGAAGGAGTATAATTATGTTTTAAAAAAGTTTTCTAATTGCGATAAATTTGGAGCCTGATCATCCGTTGCATTAGCGCTTTGTGATTACACTCTACAAAATGCATGCGTTCCGCGTAAAGAAAATTCCATATTTTTCTGTCATTAAATAGATATCATACAGGGTCCATAAAATTTTGCAATGGATGCGGGGCAGTGATAAACGGCCTGGTACGATCCTATGCGAATGGACATATCGCGGTCTTAAAAAGTCTCATAATTAGAAAATTTTTTTGATTGACTAAAAGACAGCATATTTTTTGCGGTTTCTATAAAATATATTTGAATTAGCAAAACCATCCAAAATCAATGGGAAAACTGCATGCTGATTAAGTAGTCATTTTTACCGAGCACGCTTTCTACAGTAAATTGAAAAGAAGTGCATTTAAAAGCCGACATCTTGCCGAGTCTAAAATGTTATAAGAGTATGCCTTAAGATAATCAGTATTACAACCGCGACTAAGTAATCCTTCATAATCGAAACGCATTTCAGAATTTCAGCCGACATTTCATGAAATAGGTCACGCACTGTATGAAAAGAGACGACATTATTATAGCTGGTTTTGCCTCCTCTAAATTTCAAGCCCACTCGACGCTTCTCGGTATCGTAACAGACAGCAGCAATTATTAAATGGGTCTGCCTTTT
Organism: Spirometra erinaceieuropaei; assembly: GCA_902702965.1. NCBI lineage: Eukaryota > Metazoa > Platyhelminthes > Cestoda > Diphyllobothriidea > Diphyllobothriidae > Spirometra > Spirometra erinaceieuropaei. The sequence continues at coordinate 107,382 of CACRXP010000512.1, forward strand.
ACTGTTTCAGTGAAATTCGACGGAGAGAACTACCAGTTGAGAGCCCACTGAATGTAAAAATAATTGCAAATATTGTAGAGTAATAAGCATAAACTCAAATAAGGGGATAAAGTATTCCATTGAGCGCTAACGGATGTTTCATAATGACAAAATGGCTTAACTTAGCGAACTTCGTTGTCATTTTGAGATAACAAAATTAATACGGCAAAGATGTCATCTGGCATTGGAACGAAAATCGTGTAACGTCTGTATCTGTGTTTGGTGGGAGTGTCTAAATGAAAAGGGCGCACAGTTTGTAGTTGTGCTTGATGGGAGTGGATGCCTAACAGACGACTTGAGGATTGTCAGCTGAACGACACATATATTGCACATTCCGTAGGTGATTCACGGATTCTAGTACACAATCTACGCGTATGTTTAAGGCAAATTGCCTGTCTCTCAGTGCTCTATAGACCCCTCGTGTGTCTGAATTTTCTAATTTGCATCTAAACGCCGCAGGATCAATGACCTGATCAACGCTACGACTGTCTGTCTCATGTTTCATATTTCCTGCTCCACCTGCCTGCAGGGTCAAAGCCTTTACAGAAACAAAATTGTTGGCCTCACCTTCATCATGTCTGCCAGTTAGCAAGAAAGTCCTCTCTGGTAACCGGTGACCCGAAACAACAAGCCGCCCTATGTTCTGAGACCCTCATGCAACACGAAAACAAGGAAAATTACTAAGCTCTGCATGTGTGGCATAAGCAGCTGTAAATTTTTAAAACCCGTATTTGAATAAATCAAGTCGTACTTACTTGTGCGGTTTGATTGAGTCGGCGCTGTTCCGCCTGGGTTAAATGAAGTTAAGTCCTATCTCCATCGAGACCATAATGCGCCCGCACGCAGAAGTGTGGTATTGTCAGACGTATATTTGCTCGACACATTCGACATTCACTTGACTAATGCTGGCAGTTACGGTCATCTGAAGCTATATGTATATCTGCAATTGCATTCACCCCCATCCTGTGTTTACTCAGTTGATGAAGTGTAGTCGGCTGGCTCTCCCAAACGTCTATCATCTATTCATCGTAATTCGTTTAGATCAGTCGATCATTAACCTCCAGGCGATTGGGAGTACTACCAAATTAGTTCATACCCCTAAAAACGTAATGTTGTAACACATGTTTCCTTGGCATTTGTACATGCTTATCCTACTTGCGTGTTCAGTTGGCCTTTAAATTAATTAAACTAACTCTGGTTTTGTAATCTGGCCGGTCTATCTTAAGCCCTGCTTCCCCTATTCGGACATTAAGGAAGATGGACAATAGATGCTCGACCACGTATCTATGGAATATCAGCACACTGTGTGGTTTTTAGCAAACTAGTCCATCTGACATCTTTGAACAAATTCCGGGGAGGGATTTCTGGCCAGCTGTAGGAGACGCATGAATTACACGCTGTTTCCCGAGATTTCGGCGTAGAATGAAAATACGCCGCAATGTTATATTATGAACTTGAGGATAAAAATTGAAGACCAAAGGCAATTTATCTGTTATATTCATTTAATCAGTAAGCCGTATTCTTGCTTCTATCATCGAAACGTGATATGGTGCTGTGCTCTATGTTTGGAGAAGGACTTAAAGCATCGAAATCACAGCCAAAGTACACGTACCGTTGTAACATTTAGCTAACGAAATCTGTGCATTCCAAGAACCAACAGTATACCTCTTTACTTTGTTTAGGAAAATGCAGTATGCTCAGCTTGCAATACGCCAATCATAACTCCACAGACTGTTTTATGGGCGACAAGAAAGCCCAATCGATTATTTTCTGATTCTGACAGAGGACTTTAGACAAACCGAGGTAGATTCGGTGTACTTCCTGGTTTACAAGATTTAACCTGGAAAACCAATTATAATAATGTGTCATATACCAAACCTTCGTTTTGTTCTTTAAAGCAGGAAAAAAAAATTCGCATAAATTATTTGTGTATTGCAATGAAAAACGCAATCTGACATATTATTAAATTCCACAATCAGGCGTTTTTGGCTCTTCTGCGTTTTTACCAAAACAGAGTTTACTTTTTCGCCCTGCAAATTCTGTCTGATGAAGGAAGGCGTTTCGTGTAAGAAAATTATTAGTGCGAAGAGCAAATATTAGCGGATCGTTAGAGATAGTTTTCAACGGACATTCTGATAATACCATATCATGTCACATGAAAAGATCGGAAATGAAATGGAGGTTGGACTACAGCATGCGCTTAGCCGGCGGCCATGATCGTGATCATACAAAGTCCAGCATCACGGAATGCTTGATTCGTGTTGAGCTTAGTCAGTAAAACAAGTAGACAACTGGGTATTACCTGAGTAGCCTTAGCAGAGTTGACTTTAGGAACCTGCATAAGGTTAAATGTATGTTGTACTCAGCTTAGTGGGTAATTGAAGAAAGTATTGTTTCGCCCACATCCTTGACCTCCATGGCTAGCAATACGTTTCAATCACTGCATTTTCGTCGGTTTCGCTGAGATTAATGATTAATTCTTTCATACGTCTGCCTTCTGATCCCTCATAGAATGCTTTTTTCGTGTTTCGGGTTACTCTCCTCTCCTACCAAATCTCTTGGACCTTTGAACTGTATTAAAATTAATAGGGCCAAAATTCACGTTGATCATAGTGAGAAGAGTATTTTGAGATTTTAAGGGTATTTATACGCGGAGCGATCAAAAAACACCGTTAGCATGACAATGATCGATAATTTATATTTGATTAACTGACAAAAACGCCCATGTATTGTTATCTAAGTAGTAGAGTAACGTGTCATATGACGTAGTAGTCCCTCCCAGATAAATGAGATGATCAAGCATATTTTCAGTAAGACCAACCCATTCGAATTCAAAACAGACATAAACAGCAGAACGTATCGGTGCAAAAAAATTCGCGACAGCATACCTACTGCAACCTGGCGCTGACTAACATAGATAACAAGTAGGAAACAGTATATCCGCTAACCACCAAATGTCCTTTCGAATACTTCGTAGGGTATGAACAACACAGACATTTCGCTACATAGAAGCAGCCTACGTATAGCTGGAGAAATCCGGCCTATACAAACAACTGGACCACAGTCTGCCTTTGATTTAGACACTTCCCTTTTGTATATTAATTTACTTCTTTTTTTCCTGATTTGAGATTGTAAGTCTCCGTTTTCACTTATTCTTATATTTGCTTCATATAATGAACATGCTGTTTTGCATTTAATTTTCTATACGTATTCAAACTGCTTTAAGCTTATTACTTGATATCTGTTTTGTCCAGCGACAGGTTTCAGTTAATAAGCAGATCTATTCTACTGTGTATGTCATTATTCTTATCACATGCCCTCTCAGTTTGCGATTCGTTGACCTTTGAGTGATGATCGCGGAGGGTTTGCTGAATTTCCGTGGTCGTGTGTGTTTAAGCAGACGTCGTTTTTTGCGTTGCAGGTATTCGTATCTTTTGCGAGCTAGAGAGTTTCGCAAGGGCACATATGCTGCTTTATTTTTGAGTTATCTAGCGTTGCCCAAACCAAACGGCACGATCCCTGTTCTTGATTGCAGACATCCACAGTCTTACAGAAAAAGGAATGAGACCGAATCAGATGTTGCCTTTAGACCAAATGCAGGCCCTGCGACCTACGGCACGTCTACCCATTCCCCTTCCTAAATCTAACGCCAAAAGACATCTCAAAATTGCTTTTCCTAGCACATGACATTTTAACGCAAGACAACCTGCATTAGGGTACGTTTCAATTTCCACCGGGTCAAATGTGCAATCCATATCCAGCTTTGGATCGTTTACGTGGTCCGGGCCCACCGGAAGGACACGGTTATATGAACAACCCCTCGCAACACGAAAATTTGTGCTTACTTCCAGAAGGCGTACCTATGTTCTGAGACCGTCACAAAACACGAAAACCAGCAAATAAGTGGGCTGGGTCCGCGTAGCCCAAACAGTGGTGAGTTTATAGGTTCAAAAAAGACTGCCTGATGACTGGTTATGCTTCCTGACAGGGGTTCTGTGGTGACGATGAGAGATACTCGTCATACTCGTGCCCACTTAGGTGGTATTCTTTTCGCCTGAATTGTCAGATAGTGGTGTTGTCAGAGTGATCCTGAAAAATCTTCTCCATCATCTCACCCTGCTTCGCGATGGAGGTCTATTGCACATTTACAATATTACTAGAACAAAACAGACATACGGAGGTCACAGTTGTACCTCTGTTACTCATTTATCTGTTACAGATGGGCTTAGTTAGCGGGCACATTGCTGGATTCTTCTTAACAATATCTACCAATCCGTTCTTTGTAGAATAATTTTGTGCAGAAATTATGTCTCCGATCCCTGTAGACTACGGAAATCCGAAGTATCCAACTAACATTCCTCTGAAGAGAGCGGTGGTAGATTTGCAGAGAATCAAATCGTAGGCCGTTTTAGCAGCCGCGAATATGTTACTTTTGGATATGGGTTGATCAACCGTTGAATCTCACTTGTTATACGGCTTTGCAGCTCTTGCCGAGTGAAACATCCTTTTAGAAGTATGCTGCTCAGTATGTAGTGGTGTACGGATCTGCTGTGGTATTGTAAAGGCGAGTCTCACGGGCGATAATCAGCTGATTGCTATGCACAAGTTGATGAGCTCTATGCATGCAAATCTGATGACTCCTGTGAAATTGATGCAATTTAGTTTGGGCAATGCATTCTCATCGATCGCAAAGCAAGGCCGACACAGTCAGCAATGATCGCGTCAGGCCTGCCTATATCTATGACATTGACCAGACGTAACCCTAACACCGCTTTCCGCCGCAAAAAGTGACGACCACCTACTGGCGGCTGTCCGCCTCCGGTTCGCCGCACACGTTCTGGTCGTCATCTCAACTGGCCCGAGATTGTTCTGGCTGGCTAGCATATCGACGTCTTCCTCAGGTTGGTGTCTGGAGGGCGTTGTAGCACCGCCCCGGGGTCTCCTTCTCCGGAGCCGTTTTATCGGTCAAGGACCACGTCAACCGTAGGCACACGGCCACCCCCGCCGGCTAGAGCTGTCTGACGCTTCCTTTCCAGCTGCAGTGACTCACGGCTGTCCTCTCAAGCTTTAACCGCCTCACGCACTTCGGACGACCTGGTCTTATATCCTTGTCGGTATGCTCCTCCCCCCTCTATTTCTCGCATAGCTGTCCGGTCACATGACTAACACTCAACCAATCACTCCATCCTAGACTGACGCGCTCCCGAACGGACGCTTTTTCTGGCACATGCAAGCAGCCTACTCTCGGTAACATGCCCCGTGTGCAGAATATAACAATTCTCACAGACCACAGACATCTGACATTAGACGAAACGAAATGATTGCATTCCCTGACCGGCGTCCCCCTACTCCATGGAGCAGGCTTTATTGGTCGAGCGCCTATGGGCCTCCGCATACCGATGAGTACCCACCAAGCTGCTTTCCTAAAGTAATGCGTGGAAAGTCCATTAATCGATCAATCCATTGTTGTCTGGTTACCTATCGTCACAGTGTAGAGGTCAATCAAGCATCTCGAGTCATTTATAGCGTGCCGGAGAGAAGCTCCGAATTTCCGCCTCAGCTAATACTTGTGATAGCAGATGTGGTAACAGCGTCGTTGGCAAACCAACTTTATCTCCCACGAAAGAGTTTATTTTAAACCCAGAGATGGCTGATTCAAGCTGAGGCCGCATTTACGAATAAGACACCGTCATGTGTTTACCATGCTGCTAAGCACACGGTGAGCATCGTAGGTATCGACGAGCAAACCATTGCTGATGGCGCATGGCTCGGACTCACCCTTCCACGGCAACTGTAAGTAGCAATCCAAAGAATCCAAATATGTGTTTTTTATCACATGTGGTTTTCCTATGCGTCCGAATGAAAAACCACTCAGAAGCCGGCACTCGACCTCGACTAAGAACACTTGCGTTTGTGATGCTCTATCTTAAACAGTGCAATCCCACTCAAATAGTCATTTCTAATCCTGAAGACATTTCACATTCCGGATATATCACAAACCAGGCTAGCTACCAAAAGTAGTTTAATCAAAAGTGTCTCGTTCTGACAGAATTGAACATGTCGCAAAGGTACAGGCTCTCGCCCAATTATAAGAAAATTAACGTTAAGTTTACAACAGCACAGCCGTTGTTATTTGGTAGAAACATGCGTTCTGTCATCGCAGACGACATTGTCCAGCGCGTAACTCACACAACGGCGGCCGAAGACCTGTAGTCTGGATGTGAATTAATTTACAATGACCACACTGCCGCACACCCCTCTCCTCCAAACATCCGGAAACTTGGGAAAATGGAGTTACGGCTACCAGAGGAGAGCCTTGGGCCGCATACATTGTGCCCAAATTGTGGTTTTGCCTTTGTTGGCATACTGAACAGCAATCCTTCGTGTTTGGTAGAAAACCCATTTCTATTTGGTAGGAAATTTGTACTGACTGCTAGATATTCTTTCGGAATATGCTTATTGCTACTAATCGGAACTTCTATTACACAAAGGGTCAGGCAATATAAAAGGCCTATGAAATGCCTGGTCTGTCACATGAAAATGAAATATAAACTAACTGAGGTACCTCAAAAAACCTGATGAGAAAAACTGATATGGGAGTACATGGACGTCTTGCACGTCTAACCTCTTCAGGGAAATGTCCTTTTCATGTGGAGAAAATGTGTCCATCTAATTTCGACAATAAGAATTGCCATACATATAAGTACAAGTGGACGTTGTGATATATTCGGACAATTTATCATTCTAATACCCCTCCTAGACTTTTGTTGCGCACTTGATAGTTCTTTACTTTGACCAGAGAGTAAAATGCTCTTGAGATTTTTACTAAACAATGCTTTGCGCACTTGAAAATCGTCTTCTTGTCGGACGCTAACCGTGGGAATCAGTTTGCTAATATGCAGGTTAATTTTAGACAGCCAGGCCGCTTATCGATTTTAGCAGAGCTGTACAATATTGTGCTCTAAGGTGCAGTAATAACGCATACAGGCAATCCATCGTTTAAATGGACTGAAATTTTATTGTTATGTGGAAAGTTGAATCTGTCGTCAGCGATGTGACGACCACCGAATAGTCATTTTTCGCTTTGAACATATGGAACAGTACGTGCGGTCTACCTTCCTGCCATGGGTAATTTGGAAATCGGACGAGCAAATCATTGGCAGTTTCAGTAAAATATCAGTATTTATATGGCGACGGCGCAGTGCATTCATAACCATATAATGGCACCTAATAATGAACACACATGATACAGATAGAAGCACTATAAAGGGAAGGGCATTTTACGTTTGTGGCATACAAGTATCCATACTTATTGATACCGTGAAAGAAGCGGGCAAAAGTGTTAGATGCAAACGTATAAAGTACACAGACATCCGTATATGGATTGTAGTATTGAAGCACTCTAAATGGTAAATTATTAGAAAATTTTCTGATTGATCGAAAACATACACGTTGTTAACTTTATTCGATGATGGGTTTTCCTAGTTAAAAAAAGTCATCAAATGCGACGAAACGATCTTCTGCATGCACACGTACGTCCCAGCACTCGCTACATCGGTAAATAAGTTCAAGAAGTATCTTTTTTATAAGGCTTTTAACAAAGTCATGAACAATCGAATAAAAACTCTGAAAATCTTGAAGTGTTCTGTAATATTCAAACGCCTCCGTAAAAATGAACGTAATCTGAAATAAAAAAAAAGCAAAAAATTAACATTACTGAATAAATCTCTCTTTATTCGCACAAAATGCTACGCGTTTGATGACTGTTATCAATTATATTTGAAGTTATTAGTCATTTATTCGCCTGACAACATGTGTTCTTATGAATACTTTTGTACCTATGTCTTCCCTATCGACAAACTCTAACAAAAATCCCGTTTTCTTTATTGAACCCCATTAACATCAGTTTAAAAGCGTAAAGAGTACCACGGGTCCACGGAAACCGTTTTAAAATGTACACTCAGAATGTGGGTTGTTGGTAAAACGGCATACACGGCATTTTTGAACATTAATTTATTTGCTGAAGTAGGCAAGAACAGCAGGATTTATTGGCACCAAAAAATTTCGCGACTGCTCTTCAGCTGCTTCCTGTCGCTTCATAAGAGGGATAACGAGTGAGAACAATACAACAGATTTGAATTCATGCAGAAAATCGATGCAGAAACAGCAAGGTCAGGGTTTTGGGCAAAGTTGGCTAATCGATAAAGTTAATAACACAAACGTCGTAGGGGAAGAAAGTGAAAAAGAAGGAAACGTTAAAGAGCAAAAAAATGAGAGGAGAGAGGGGGAATCATGGAGCCAGAGGCTACCATGGTAATGTTAGGTTAACAACGTGCTCCAATTGTTTACAAAGTTCTGGTTTCACTCGTCGTATGTAGGCTGCCTCCAGGTAACGCAATGTCCGAGTTGTTCGTGCCCGAACAAGTACTCGGAAGGAAGTTTTGGTGTCGACGGTGTGACCAGTATCAAGTAGGTGTTTCGTAATGGATGAACGTGGGATCTTATTTTCTCGCCAACTTTGCCCAAAACCCTAACCTTGCTGTTTCTGCATCGATTTTCTGCATGAATTCAAATCTGTTGTATTGTTCTCACTCGTTATCCCTCTTATGAAGCGACAGGAAGCAGCTGAAGAGCAGTCGCGAAATTTTTTGGTGCCAATAAATCCTGCTGTTCTTGCCTACTTCAGCTTCGTACCGGGGACAAAATGCTTCAAATTAATTTATTTGTGTGGGCATACATACCTAGTTTTTTGCGTGATTAGAAAACTCATACGTCGAAACATGGTGTTTAATCAATTAGAAACACCCTTTATGTTTTCGACATTTTTTTGCATTTTTAAATAAATTAGAAATTCTAAACAACGCAACCTTGCCTTAAATATTTATCTTGAGTTTTTAATCCTTTTATAGTTGTTATCGATTACCAAAAACATTCAGTCCACGCGTTGGTTTCGGTTTGCGGGTACTTGACCATCATTTGTAAATCTAGACAACTTTCATGTGTTAGGTCACGAACTGTATAAATTTGTGCAACAGAAATAGAGTGAGCTGGTTGGCAGAGACTTTTGGGTCAATGCATACGTGACATGCAGATTAGAAGACCCACTGCTTAAAAAATTTATTGGGGGCACATGCTATTCAGTATTCAGCTTCTTGCGCACAGCTGATTAGTTTGGCATAAAACCAAAATCAGTCTGCAGCACTTTTCATTGAAAGAAGCTTGTTTCACCTGACATTTTATTCTCGAATATGAAGGCTTTTGCGTTTGTGTTTTTAACATGCGCAGTGACACTATCCACGGGTTGTTCGACTTTCGGACGCGGAGCAGGCAAACCCGGTAGGCATGTTGCATGTTTAATGCCTTACACTGATGTAGCTACATCTGTGCTTTAAAATTAACAAAATATTAAAAATAAGTTATAACATTGCACAAACACACGAAAAACTAATTATAATTTGTCGGTGTGGAAAAATTGATGCCCGTCACGCCGGCCTTTTTGGGAAACAGAACTTCATTTCGGCGCGGTAACAAAACAGTCCGAGACATTTGGAATCTTGAAAAGTTATGGCAGACAACATTCCTCCTTACCGACTCTCCAATACTACTACTTGTACTTACTACGGCTGTCCAATGCTTGGTACCGTAGGTAAGCTAAGTCATGAAATGTCAACCGAAATTCCGAAATGCGTTTTCGTTTCGAAAAGATTAAATAAATGGTGTTGAAAAACTAATGATCATGCAGCGTAACTTTATAATAATTCAGTCTCCTCAAGATCCCGGCTGTCGAATGAATTTCTTTCTGGCTGCATTCGAGAACCTTACTCCGTAAAACATTACTACTCATGAAGCCTCCATTTTCTCATCGATTTTCAATGCCTATATTAATTTTATTTTTTCTAATAAAAATGCATATAACATTCATACTTTTGCTTATTCTGCAGAAAGTTACGTCTACGTTTGATTTTAAACTCCAACGAAGTGCATTATACGGCATCAATAAGCTTCTAATTGTAATATTTCCTAATACCGTTAAATGGCCATTCTCTGCATTTACGACTGTGGTTTGCAAAAATAACAATACGGCTTAACTCGGCAGCTAAATTTTTCAATAGGCATAACGTCCCATTTTAATATCGTAAAGAAATAAACAGTTTTCTGTTTGCGGAAATTATTCGGCTTATTGTTTCGAAACCTTAAATAAAAGTTTAAAGGGAGGTCAGAGTTCAAACTTATTCTGGAATTTGAAAGGTTTTCAAATCCGAATGACACTCATTCTTTGAGAAGCACATTGGAAGAAGACGTGTTTTCTACAGAATATCCAAGAAAATGAATATTTTTATGCCTGATTTTTATGATATATAAATCAATTTTTAAATCCATCGAAATCAAAGAAGATAAATGCATGCTACGTATGAAGCCTTTTTCACAGAGTATGTTTACATGCAGTCGAAAAGAAGTTCATTCAAAAGCGGGCATTCAGAGTTTACCAAATAATGATAGGAATATGCTCTACAATGTTTATTTTTGCATCACTCCTTAATTGGTCTTTTCGAAAAGAAAACGCATTTCGGAATTTCGGTTGACACTTCATGCGTTAGTCCACTTACTGTACTTGGTAAGATTCTCCACTGCTATCATCGAGATGCATACAGGTGCAGTGTAGACATTCGTCAGTTCGCTCAGATTCCCATCATCTAGTCATCTTATTAGCAATGTTAAGTGAAAAGCACCATTGATTTACACTTGGCTATACCAGCATTTTCTAAAAAAAGTTTTCATTTATTTTTTTGCATCATGTGTACAGCTGAGTAAGGCGTTTCACCCTAGAGTTTGACACTTTGCTTAGTGATGATTTATACCACACGCGCGTTGTCACTAAAGCAATTGGCAGAGTGAAATTGCCGCTAGCGTTTCCAGTGGGTAATGGCACACCAACTATGCGGTCTTATACATGTTAAAGTAATTTAACCTCCTTCACTAGTAACAAAATCAGGTAAACAGCTCAAAAGCTTTCAATAAAACTCCGTCCATGTTTTGTAAATAAAAATTTAAAAATGTGTTTTTCAAGCATGCACTCATGTATCCAATGCACGTGCGTGCACGACTGTCGAGCATACGTTAACCGTCGCAGAATAAAACGACAATCGTGCGAATTACCCGTTCCAATACGTCAGTGACGATATACACAGTGACTGCCTCAAACACGGTCTTATGAATGTTTGTTTAATGCCATTGACTTAACTTGGCTGGGTAGTCCTGATTTGTTGGTAGTTTTCGAATATGAGAAGCTCGTTGGGTTCATTTTCTTCCGACACATCACCCGCTCACGCGCTACTCTTATGTGTTTCATATAAAAGCTAGACCGCAGTTGGTAGCCAGGACCCGTATTGTGTGTGGAGGGGGGGTTGCTTACTGGGGATATTTTTTGGGATTCCATAATCACATCTGACCCATTTGGCCTCCGTTTTACGTTTGTGGTTAAGATTAGGGTACCGATTAATGGTTTGCGATTTTTGGGTTAAGGTTATGCTTTTAGGTTTAGGTTTTCAAGTCGCGGTTAGAGTTTGGGCGTACGATTAGGTTTCAGCATTACGTTAGTTATTTTCAGCTACGGTTATGTCTAAGAGCTACGGTTACTTTTACGATTTCAGTTGGGTTTAGGATTAGGGTTGCCATTAGTGTGAGCGGTTTACTTTAAAGGTTAAGGTTGGGGTTCGGGTTAAGGCTAGGGTTTTGTTTGCCGTTCGCTTTTCCATTGCTGGCTACCAACTGCAATCTAGCCCATGTAAAAAGTATAAGTTCGGATGCATAACAGCGTGGTGTTGTTATGAACTGCAACTGTAATGATAAATGTTTTGTGGTCAAGAAAGCATCATCAAACCATATTTCTCTGTCTGGCCTTTCATATCTGATTTTAAGCTCTGTCTTTTTTACCGACTACGTCTACAGTTTCTTCAAGCAAAAAGGCGAAATTGAAAATATATTGCTTTACTGAAGAGATGTGCCAGGTAACTTGTTCATAAAATAAACGTCAGACTTGGACGTGGTGAGTGCATTGGTCCTATATTTTAAACAATTGTCCGTCAAGTTACCAGGAAAATCAGCAGAACCCTTTTTCATTGCTAGCAGGCAAAGTTCGCGATGCTGTGAAAGTTACCGTAAGATCGTCGATCGTAGAAGATAAATTTTCATTTATACCTTGAAACACTTAGACAGCTCAAATGTCTTTGGCGATTTCACATGGCAGTGATGACAAACAGGAATAACTGTGTGTTGACTGAAAACCGGTAGAACTAGTAAATACCTACCTTAATGCGAACAGACAGTTTTTGAGTTATGTAAGATAAGATAGCTATGAGAATTTAACAAAAGAATGCTTTGAAGCATAAGCATAGTAAACAGAGCAAATCATGAAGTATACATAGTCACGCAAACATTTTAACTATTTCAAAAGCGTTTCGTAATCTTGGAATAAAATTCCCATATGGCTGTAAACCACACTAAAAGGAACTACTAAAGGGATGGTGACGATGGCCACTGGTCGCTGTTTCCCTCAAAAAAGCGGAAACAGTTTGAATGGTTGTGTCCATTAAGAATGTCCCACTTGTGAAAATATATAACACCAGCAGGGGGTTGAGGGATGTAGCATAAAGAAACCAACATCTGGAACAGATCAAATAGACTTCCAGTATTAATGCAAAACCTATATGACTGCTTATTAATTATGAAGTACTTGATTATCATCTAAGACATTACTGCAATGATTGGATTTAACGCGGCTGCTAAAGATGATGTGACTTTGGATAGAGTTCGATGATGGTGATCTTACAGAAATGCAGATTTTCATAATGTCATAACTGGGACGCATGAGTAATTACTAAGCAGTGGGGACGCAACGAGGAAATACAATCATATTCATATCATTTATTTGCACCGAGATAATTTATTTATTCTGCAATGGCGGAGCATGCCGGAGTCACGACAAAATGTTCAGTATTCGGCTTTCATCGTTCCTTATTTAAATAACCATAAAATTAGGACACGCTTTGACTAGCTAAACGGAAGTTCAAGCTTTGTTGCCGTTCTCATCTATACAAATATATGTTGAGATCATAAATGTTAGTCGCATCCAGCTAGAAGAACACAATAATGAGGCAAGGAGATGTCGAATTGGCGTTCGATAATTTGGGTTTTGATAATGTCGAAAACTACTAAAGATATGTACGGTGGAATTTGCTACATCGCGGCGTCTCTGTGAAAAAATGCAAACGTATTTGATTTTCTAATGTGAAAGCAGTATAAATTCGAACGTTTAGTTCGACTACGCATTATTCAAATGATTTTGCTGAACCCTATTCAGAAAATATAAGAATTGCCTTGCAGTTTATAGTTTAAGGCATTAAGCCATTACAATTATTCACAGGCTTCGTTCTATGATTAATAATCGGCTATAGAATTGCTTTTTGATCTTAGTATATTATGAAGCCGATGAAGCGGCATAGTTCTTATTTTAAAACTGCATAGTGAACGGAGCTAGACGGCGTAACAAATCAGAGTATGAATGAGTTTTAAATGTTTGCATGATACTTCGCTTGCTTGTGCGGACGCTGGTGACATTTAATGAAAATGAAACTATTCCTTATATTATAGACATTTTCATTTTAGTTTATTTATTGTAGTTTTCCGTGTGAGACAACCTAAAGCCAAAAATGACCCTAATAAGTTGATATTTTTATCACAGGATACATGAAGTACCCACGCTATTTCAGAATTACACATTAGATAAAACTCGTTTAAAAGCATTATTTTACCGTATAGAACTCTGAATGCGGTCTCGAGATGCTTGCTTATCGTGTATCTGCACACAGTCGTTGCTTGGCGGTTTTAAATGTTTCGAAAATGAACCTTGGAAATCAGAACTTCGGACGGACTCATTATTATTATTCGTATGAAAATACTTTATTGTTTTGCATCTTGTCCCACAAAATTTATCCGGCACGTTAATCATATTAAAAGTCGATGTAAATGGCTTCGTTAAATGCTGTCCACTTATACTAAAGAAAAATACTGGATAAACAAGCGCGAAACATAGATTTGGTTTAGAATACGCAGTGGAGTTTGCGAATAGAAGCTCAGACCCGAATACCAAGGTGTCGCGGAGAGGGAGACGCGATCGCTGGAACGTATGCTATATTAACTGGGTCTCGTGCCGTTGTCGGCAAGACAAGTATGTCGAAGAAACCCTAAACCGACTCCGCACGCTGTTGGCCGACTGTGCTGCAGCGAAGAAGAAGAACGACGCTAACTCAAAAGTCACAGGTCATTCGGCGTGAGTCAACCACATATTCGAGACAGAAAATATGTGAAGAAGTCCATCGTCAGAGGTAGTTGCAGCAACAGAACAAGCGACAGTTGTAGGGAATGTAGGCCTGGTGCTCGACACCTCTTCTTCAGTTATGCGTACACCCGAAACTCTGAATTTCGCACTCATTGTGAAAAATTCGGGCGCGATGCGCTTCGGACAGCTCGCACCTGGGAAATATTTTTTCGACAGGAGATAGAAAAAGTTGCCTTCATTCAGCATCAATCGGTATATTGGCAACGCTGCGCAGTCGACACGTTCGTCATCGTAAAGAAGGACATGTTGAACATTTTCATAGCCTGCGCAACGCAGTCTTCTTTGATATATAATTCTTGAAGGAAAAAGAGCCGAAACAGAAGTTACCCTTTTTGGATGTGCTTGTCAGAAAAAAACCTAACGGTGAACTTGGAACAACGATTTATAGAAAACCAACGAACACCACACAGCTTCTCAGTTTTCACAGCAATAATCCGATGGCTCATAAACAAAACTCTGAAGACGCTCTTCAAACGGATCCGAACTCATTGCAGCAAACCGGAGGACAGAGCACGTCTGGCCCATTATTACGTGACCAGTGTGTGCAAGATAGCCATCCGCGGGCATTCATAAGTCGCGGCCTACGTGGTCGACCCCAGAGGACTCAAACAAAAACACCACCACCCACGCTGTCGCATTCTCTGCCATACATCAAGGGCGTTTCGGAAGCGACCGAGCGCAGTGCTGTGGAGCGGGCTTTTGGTACTGAACACTGTCCTTAAGCCCCCATGCGCAAAATGGTCATGAAAATTAAAGACCAGTTAAAGCCAGAAGAGCGATTTAGAGTAGTGTATCGCATTCCGTACCAAAACTGTCCTTGCAACTACACAGGCCAGACTAGTCACATGTTCGTATCGCGCCTACACCAGCATGAGCTGGCTGTACGTCGAGGAGACACATTATCACACATGGCCGCCCACACCTACGAGATGGGTCACGAGCTTAACTTTGCAGCCACCAAAATGGTCGCCCACGCCGGAAACAAAACAGGCCGAGAATTGATTGAATCCTGGGCCTCGGATGAAAACTCGGTCAGTCGGTTTATCGATCTGGCGCCGGCGACCAGAGTCACCTCCAGTCTTGCGCCGTCAGTCGATGATTGGCCTGCATGCCTTATAACTATCGCTTCTTCTGTTGTTGATACTACCTCTGTCGATGGACTCCTGCACGAATTTGAAAGCTCAAGACAATAAGCAAAATGTTTCGGTGCTCGTCTCGTCTTTTCAACTTATGCAGACACCTTGATCTCAAAATTATGCCCTCATTCGTGAAGCAGAAATTCTTTTTAGAGAGGATAACCGTGTGAGATGCGAACTGCTCAAGTCCTTGATTTCCAGTCCTCAAGCAATCAACAGACGGAAGGACCTCCCATCGTCATATTCGGCGCTGAAACTTAGCTCAGGGAAATTAGTTAGCCGCGAGGAGAGTCTGCGTATAACGACTGCCCTCCGGTGCCAGTGTAGGCGAGCTTAATCATCTAAGCGTTCACACGGATGGCGAAATATGGTAGTCAGCCATTCGGCAGCGTAACGTGAGAGTGGAAGTCGGTAATCAGGACAGGCATACAGGCGCAGAGCAACGGCTTGGCAACGACAGTCGAGCTGTGATGCACTCGGAAGCTACCAAATGTGATAGACATGTATCAATCTAGCAACTGCATCCTATAGATACTGCAATACCTGGGCAAATTACCACCCCTATGTGACTCTGTCTCTGATGAGGCATTCGAGTGAGAATGCAAAGCGTCAGGCTAATAAAGCACCTGTTCCAGCTATGGTATCTCCTTCACCACGTAGTGAAGCGCAAACTGAAATTGAGTTGGGCAAATATTGCGACTTTTTTGTCAATGCTAAAACAGCGAAATGCATTCAGCATGAAAAACAGATACTTTGCAGTAAGACATATGCTCATTCACCGAAATAGTGGTCCCTTTAGCACAAACCTAACGCGTGTATTTCTATGTTTGTAGATCAGAAAACGGTTGAAGACAACAGCAACTCGTATATTGCTGACGAGTTCATAAAGGCTCTTACATCTCGTCTCAACCACAACCAACCTATAATACTGCCGGACTGTGTCAGTTCAGTATATGGTCACCTAATCGCCTTCAGTTTTGGTAATGGGTACCGATGCGACAAAGCAATTAACGAGATAGAAAAACCTTTAGGCGTGTTTTACTGTTCAGTCGACATACGTGCCTCCGTGAAGACATCTAAAATTCTGGTTAAGCCACTTACATGGAGCAGTATTTGGCGTGGGATAAATAGCGTTATTCATCCTAAGAGTCACCAAATCAGTGGTATCCACGCCAAGTTTTTGATAGTTCACACAAAGCAAGGGCGTATGGAGAAACTGGATTTTGCATCGGAGCAGAGCCTATCCTACAAATCGCATGTCTACAACCCGGATTGTAAAGCCGATGAAATTAATAAGCGAATCCACACAGAAGATGAACTCAGCGTCCTTTCAACCTTATGGGGCATACTACAATATCGGTGGCCGTACGGAAGATCATTTACACTGTAGAATATTGGTGGAAGTCGCATGGTGGTTTAAGCTTTCCACTGTAGAATGTCAGTGGAAGTCGCATAGTTGTTTTCAGTTCAAATGGACAGAAATATAAAATATTCGTGGGTAAATTTGTCTGTTTTTTCATTTTTTCTGATGTTAAATTTGCCAACGGTGATTTCAGTTTCACTTTCTTAGGGAAAATACTTGGGACTATTTATAGAACAAGGAGGCATAGATATTAAAAGATATGTGAACGCTGTGAGTCAAGAGGGGTTCTGTTTGGGGTTGCATTTTCTTCCCCGAGTTCGTCATGAAAGCAGAAATGAAGCAAAAATGGTATATATTATTGCAGATAGCATCCAGTTGGTTTTGCTTAAACGTATATATGTACAAGACACTGTGGTTAGCTATAAACCATTTCGCATCGGATGGATATGGCTTAGGAAGGCGCAACAGGTTTTGATTGTTGTCAAGTCTGTGAGTACACATTATATAGTAGGGGGACTAATTAAAAAAATGTCAACCGAAATTCTATAATGCGTTTAGTTTCAAAAAGATTAATAAAGTCGGGTTGCTACGATTAATCATTGGCAGCATAATTCTATAATAACTCGGTTACCCCAGAACGTCATTTTTCCAACAAACGTCCTTCCGGCTGCATCTATAATCTCTACTCCGTGAAAAATGACTACTGAATAGCATGCATTTTCAAATTTATTTGTGCTGCCTTTAAAAATTAAATTATATTCCATGAAAAAACATGCATAAAAATAATTATTTTTTGCTTATGCGGTAAAACATTGCGTCTGCTTCCGGGTTTGCGCTCGATGGACGTGTATAAGTCGGTTTTCAAAAACTGCCGATTTCAAATTAATTGTATAGCCGACCTGCCGTTACAACTGCATTTGCGGTCTTCAAACTGCAAGTCATATATTTTCCACCTACTAAAAAGCATACGTTTACTTACTGCGTTAAGAGGAGACCCCATGGAGTTCTTAAAATTTGGGAGTGGATTGGAGCCTGATGATTAACTATACATGCCACACTGTTTAATGCAGGGATCTGACGCTTTATTAACGGCCATTGCACGCAATTTAAAGTCTGAAAATTAAAAACTTTTTATGCCGATTTATACCCCCGTCAAGTATAAAACTGGAAGTAGACGTAACTTTCTACGGAATAAACAAAGTAATGCATATTTTCAATTTTGTTTTCCTTGAAATATAATTGAAAATTTTAAGGGCACCGTTAATCAATTAGAAAAAATGAATATTACTAAAGTAGTCATTTTTTTACGGAGTATTGCTTTTAGATGCAGCCGGAAAGAAGTTTGTTTGAAAGACTTGTTATTATATAAATTGGCTGCATGATGATTAGTTGTACAACCCAAGTTAATTAATTATTTGGAAACGAAAACGGATTGTTGAACTTCGGTTGACATTTCATGAGTAAGCCCAACTAATTTTCCTGGCAGTTCGACCGCGGTTTCAAACGATATCCTTCATGTGCTTCGCAGTACGGTGAGAGCAGCCCCGGTGACTTGTGCGTGAGTTTTTAGCGATAGTTGACCTGCACAACATCCACACCCTTAACTTCTGCGCCGTCTGAACTGGGTGTTAAGATATGGTTAAGTACGCCGGTGGAGGGAGAGGGCATAGGTGACTGGCACGGCTTAACCCGCAACCAGACTTACCATCACACCCCCTGGTTTGCAAGAAACGCAGTTGAGTAGGATTTTAACTAGCGACCAAAGTGGGTCAGAAAATGAAACATGAAACAAGTTGGTGGGCAATCGTGCATACGACGCGTATGCGGGAACGTAAAAGCGTCCACTGACGGGAATATGACAGTTCGACCATCGGTTTCGATGATGTCCACCGTGTGCCCCACAGTTGCAGCAGCAATGGGAGCAGGGACGGTGACTTACGCAGGGGTTTATAGTGCCGGTAGACTTGCGTAGCATCTACCTACACTCTCTCCTCCTCCGCCGCCTGGACCCGGTGTCAAGACAGAGTCAAGAAGAGCGGAGACGAGGGAGGCCGCAGGTGGATGGCTCGGACGGATCCTCACCTTGGCGTTCCACCACACCCCCTGGTCCACACAGCAATAACCAGGATTTCAACCAACAGAACAGAGATTTGAAGGCTGGCACGGCCGAAGCCGCACCTGGGCTTGCCGCCAACGCCTGGCTCGGATCCCACACTGTGGTGGGAATGCCATAAAGGCCACATTAAAAAGGAGCCATTGCAGCCTGACTCTCAGACCGCCTCCAGTGAAGGAGGAGGTCCAAGGTACCCTGACGGGAATATGGGGACTAGAAAACTATCAGAGCACGTCAGGCTGCAAGGGCCATGGTTTGATGACCTGTGGGATAACATGAGAACAAACGCCTTCAACATATTAAGTGCGGTCTTATAATAAAATCAAATCAGCCCTTATAATTCACGTTAAACTGGAGAGGAAATGACGACAAATTGTCATTCAGATGAGTGTATATACTGAAAGACAAGTGACCATCCGGGTATAGTCGGCTTCAGCAGATAATATGCTGGATAGTAGGGTCTGGCTTCTCACTCTGTATGTAGGCTGCTCGGAAGTAGTAGTAATGTAAGAGCGTACGATTATTAGTTTAAAATGTAAACAAAGTTTTGAAATAATCTAAATGCCAGGCGGCTTTTTGTTCATCTGACATAATTATTTCCATAAGTGCAAGTGGAATCAAAAAAAAGATTAGAGATGGCATGTATAGGTTACAGATACTTCAGCCCCTCTATCAAAACCAAACGCAAACTAGGCTGCACTTTGAATTCAACCAACAAAACCTATAAACGATCGCTTAATGCAGCAGTTGTGCTAACTCCTGAAAAGTTCACCGAAATTCTGAAATGCGCTTTCGTGTCCGAAAGATTACGTAGGTAGTGTTATAAAAAAATCATTTTGCAGCATAATTTCAAAATAAATCGGTACCCCGAGATGCCGCCTTTAGAAGGAAGTTCGGATCAGTCAGATGCAGAGACCACATCCTGAAAAAATGACTACTCATGTAGCACGCTCATTTGTCATCGATTTGCGATGATCTTAAATAGTTGACTATACTTTTTGGAAAACATACGTAAACATATTCGTCCTTCTATTCATCCCATCGAAAATTACGTCTTCATTTAATGCATCTACCAGAAGAAAGGATATAATTCAATTTTCAAAGCTTTTCCGATTTCCGAATAATTTTGAATCTGATCTGCCGTTAGATTGATATTCAGGGTTTCCAATCTACCAGTCGTATATTTTCGTTTGAAAAAACCACACACTGCACTTCAGCATTAAGAACAGAGCACATGGAGTTCATAAAGTTTAGCTATGAATTTCAGCCACATTGCAAACTTTCGAGCAACATTTGAAAAAGACGAGACAGGATATTGTATGAAGGGTATGAAGAATCCTCATGAAAAGAAATATTTTAAACCTAGTAACACCGTTTTTTGATGATTAAAATTGAAATTAGGTGTAGTTCGCGAGCGGATTCGCAAAAAATGGATATTTTTATGCATGTTGTCCGTAAAATGTAATTGAATTTTTAAGAGCATTGAAAATCTATGAAAAAACCCATGTTAGACAAGTATTCATTTTACAGAGTGTGGTGTTTGTGTGCGGTCTAAAAAGTTCTTTCGAAAGCTGCCTCTCAAAGTAACTTATTTATTATAAAAATATGCTGTAAGATTAGTTTTAAAATCCTACCTAAGGAATATCTCGAAAAGAAATGCCATATCAAATTTCAGTTGACATTTCGTGAGTTTGCACAGTTAGGCTTATTTTCGAAATTCTGTCGTCGCTATATTGGCAGTTTATCGTAAAAGACATTTCAGAAGAAGGAGAAACGATCGCTGAAAAAGGAGTTCTATCCACAGGACGTTTGGGTTTCCTGAACTTACCCATCATTACAGAAAATGACCGATTCAGGTGGTTCATGTCGAAGGTCTTGCAGTATTTATAGGATGTCTGCGCAGACTACATGCTGGAGGCTTTAAAGGCGATCGCGAACTTGAAAACTTCACCCCTGTAGGCACGCACATCTCTCGATTACATGGCCTGCCGACGATTCAGAAGGGCGGCCTAGCAGTTCGTCCGATATTGGACATGCGTAACCCTCCTTATCATAAGACAGCGAAGTGGTTTGCAGAGAAACGAAAACGTCTACCGTATCAACTAACACCACAGAGCTATCGGGATGACTTCGAATGCATTGAAGACGGTTAAACACCTATACGGTATGATGATGATTTCACTCGATGTCTAGTCACTCTTCACAAGTGCACCCGTCGCATAGAAATCCGAGTACATATGCAAATTCCTGTCAAACAACCACCAAGAAATATGTATTTCGACGAATGTACGCAAGAAACTATTACTAAAATGCACACCAAATGTGCAGCTCCGTTATGACAAAATATGAAGACAAATAGACGGATTTCCTACGGGATCGCATCTTGTCCCTCTCCTAGCCAATGTCTTAATGGGCAGACTTGAGAGGATTCAGTTAAACGACCAAATCAATAGAACAACGTGTAAGACAACACGTCTGTTAGCAGGTATATGCAAACGGATTGATGAAAGGTCGGAACACGGAGATCAAGTCTCATTAATGGATGATCCTAAAGTGTCGGCTTATTTAAAAATATGCGAATGCTTCGAAACGGAAACATTCGCTTATTTACGGTAAAAGAGCAAAAACTAACATTAACAATACAATGGTGGACGGCCGACCCATTACTGCAGCCCAATGTCCGAAGCTGTGGAGGATACGTCATATAAGTGTCTCGTTATAAACATGCAGCCTAATTAACACAAATGGCTGTTGCAACACAGGAGTCTTTCCGAACCATTTGTATAATAAAAAATGAGTACTTTTGATTGCCCTCAATTCTGGGTAAGAAGACCCCATATGACAACATGCGTGCCGGTGTGCTGTTTAGATGTTGAAATTTTGTTTATAGGAGGGACTACTAAGTACACAATTTCAACTAATCTCAACGTTTAATTGCGCGTCTGGATATGTCTAGTCGGGTATTAATGGGATTCCCAGAAATCGTGCACAGGAATAAAATAATTGTGCTTTATGTAGTTTCTGAGGAATACTCAAAACCTTGATACATTTCACTGTGTAATCATAACACTGTGCCAGCAAGACGATATCATCAGCACAGAAGAGGCTGGCACATTTGAATCTACTGTAAATTTGGCGTCTAATATGAACGTATACCTTCCGAGATTACAGTCAATGACACAAATAAATACAACAAATGCCAGGAAGAACACAGCCATGATAATGACGACATTATAGTCAGACAGGATAATAAATTGGAAGAAGCATACGACCAGTGTTCTGCATCTGACTGACTTGCAATCGCAGCTTTCATCCACTATAAAGACGATTAGATGCATTAACACAAGTCCCACTTCAACTCACTATCCACCGCGGAAGGCCTAGAGTTTGAGGACGAACGGGACTCCGTAGCGCCGCAAAAGGATGGCTTTCGTGCAAAACTGTACATGTGCAATTCAAAGGCATTTGCGTCCACGATCTCCTGCACAGCCTTTTCTCTCATGTGAATTATTTGCTTAACCGTACATTTGACTCGTCGTCAAACTTGCGTCGTGAGAAAAGAGCTCCACTCTCCATACGCAATTTAGTTTTCAGGTCGAATGTCCCCTCAATCCACCCGGCAGATAGTACGTTACAACGGATCACATATTTCCACTTAGACAGCTCTGCATCCTGTAATCTTACCTACCCTTGGCAATATGTTAATGTATTGAGCCTACGTTATGCGCTAACATCAGTATGTAGAGATTACAAGAAAATCATTATATTCTACGCAAATGTTGCTTTACCGTCCTTTAAGTTGTTAGAACACACTTCATGACGGTGCCCGCCTTCTCTAGTTCCGTTTATTTGGTCGATGACCTCGACAACCGTTGACGGACTATAGGCAAACTTCACTCCGGCCGGCCAGAACTAAGGCACCTCCTGTCCAGCTGCAGTGTCTCCCGGCTGTCCTCACAAACGTTCATCAACTCACGCGCGTCGGACGACCTGGCTTGATACTCGTGAGCTCTTGTGTGTATCCGCCCCCATTGTCCCCGTGATTTGTCCAATTACATGACAAACACTCAGCCAATCTTCCCCTCCTGCTGACACAGACATGCACTCCTGTACAAACAACACACTGCGACTGACGCTCTCCGGAAACCGATGCTTAGTTCTGTTACAAACCGACGCACGACAACCTGCCCTGTGTGCAGAATAAACATATTCTCATGGATCCCCGTCTTCTGCCAGAAAGCGGAACGAAGCGAACAGGCGTGTTTCATGTAGCAGTTCAGAAGACGACGCAATTACTGAATTTCAATAGCAACCACCCGATCAATCACAAACGCAGTTGCTAAGGACGCTGTATAAGAACGTTGACACGCAGGGCAGTGAAATGGAAGACAATGTTGCTAATTTGCAATATTTTCAATTGGTAGTGAGAGACAATGGTTACTGGTGCAACTTTGCCAACCAGTGCATACGAAAACAACATCAGAGACCAAATCCAAACGGTCCCAAATTTTGGCGGCCTCTTCCGTACGTGAAGAAATTCTCAGAAGCTGTCAGTCGTCTTCTCACTTTACTTGGAGTTGGGGTTGCACAAAGGCGGAAGGCAACCATTAGGCGCCAAGTCGTGAGGACAAAAGCCCCGCTGCCACGACAGGAAACGTCCGAAGTCGTTTAGCGGATATGGTGTAGTTGCGGACATAGCAACTATGTCGGAGAAACTGGGAGATTACTCCGTACGAGAATTGCCGAGCACGCAGCAGCAGTGAGGTGGGGAGGCGCTAGCTCTCAGGTTGCGTCACACTCGACGGGACCCGGCCATATTTTCAAATTTCAAGGGGCTGAAATCCTCGCAAGGGGTAACAACCGCGTGAGCCGCGAGCTGCGCTAGTCATGGTTCTTAGGCCCGCAATCCATCAACAAGCACAATGACCTCCCGGTACCATATTCCGTGTTGAGATTTCCCCTGGGCAGGGGAATCAGTCACGTGGGAAGTGCGGGCGCGAGTAATTATCTCAGTGACAGTGAGCCATTTTGCTAAGCCATCGTCACACCAGCATCCAGCGCGGATAACGAAATCGCGTCAATTAACGACTCGGACTGACAAGCCACAATCGCATCAATTACGACCCCAGCTGTAATTGCGAGAGCTTTTAATTAAAGTGCGCATATGGTACCACGGCAGCAAAATGCTTGAAATACTGCACTCCTTGTGCCGCCATCATCTTTATCTGCGAATGTCTATGATGATGGACTCGAGTGAGAATTCGAAACGTCAGGTCAGTAAATTTCCTGTTCACGTGATCGCACCTTCGTCTTCGGACCGAAATTAATGTGTACGGCTACAAATACTCTTACATGGCTAAACGCCACAAGTGTTATACCAAGTTATGCCAATATGGCGTACGTGTGATGATGTGCAAAATGCTCACGTCGATAGCACACTTCTTAATGAATCTCGGTGTGCGGACAGCGTAACCTACACTGCGCGTACAGGTGTAATTTCACATTGTTCACGGAGGCTTAATGTTTGGATGGGTGCATGTAGCAATATTTAGAGGAAATAGGGGAGGAAGATGCGACCGCTTAAACAAGAAGTTCATTGGCCTGCCCTTTCGGATTCACATTTAAACACTTAATCCGGGACAGTTGAAAAAAAACCTAGAAGGTTTGTTAGAGAACCCGTCTGTGGGACAGGACCTGCTAAATTTACGCGAACGTAAATTTCTTGGGCGAGCACTTTAACTGATACGCCTCCTACGTTTTTACGCTGAATATAGCGGTGATTATTATGCACATGACAAAAAAACTTATGCACTCAGATGTAGTTTAAAGAATGCGCCGTTCGACCCTTTTCCAATTATTTTCCTCAATTACAAATTATGCTCTCTGGCCGCACAGAAGTATCCCTTATGTATCTGATTTTTTTGAAATGACAGTTTCAACCTCCTTTCAGTTGATCACTTTGTTTCTTGTAACATCTTCGTCTTCACAAGTTTTGTATTTGTCCTATGTGATGATACCCAAAGGGAGTTCTGCAAAGAATGCGAAGTTCATATACAAATTATGTGCTTAAGCAGTCAAAGTGTGCAAGTCATGACGCTTTTATCTGATGGTAATAACATGTGATGATTTCGAAAGTGTGTCCGGTAAGAAAAGTGCATGGGGCATGCACACTATTCGACAAAGGATATTGTTTAAAAATCAATATACGTAAGTCCTTACACATCAGTTAAAAATGAGTCCTTAGGAGTCAGCGAATTAAACACTGTAGGTGCATTGGTAGGGTAATCGGCTGTTTATCATAATCCACAGAGTCGACAGAAAATTGATTTCCTCTTCGGTATATGCAGTTCCAGCGCTCTGTTCAGATTTACACACAGCGTTATAAACTCCGGATCCCAATATGAGGCTCTGAATGTTTACCACTTGAATGCTTCTCGAATATTTCCTCTGCGCATGGATTAACGTAAACAATACCTGAACACGCTGCACCTGAAGATGACATTGGGGCACCGGAAATGTTTCAACGATTGCGAGAATATCTGTCGTGCAATCGTAGGCAGCAAAATCGCCAGTCGACGATCTTCCAACGTTTCTGCAGTGACCACGTTCAGAAATGTAATGCTCATTTAAACGGGCACTTTTTGCTGTCAGACAGTCTGGCAGTTTGACCACTTCTCCGTCCTTTATGTTATCTCGAAGGAGAGATATGAACTGTGAGAAGGGCGATAATTCAGACACGTTTTCACAAACACTTGCACCTGAAAATAATTGAAATATCACCAACGAAACTCATTTATATCAGAATAAAGGAAACTTTGCGGAGTTCGCGCGTGCTGACGGTGTTTCTTCTGTACTTCATTAAATATTTTATGATTATTCTTAAAATAATTCTTGAGATACACATTCGGCAGCCATCTTAAAAAACAGTTGACGAAACCTTTTAGTTTAATATGTTACATCGTTCCAATCATCGAGTTGAGCATACAGATAGTATTCATCGCCTTAATTAAAAATGAGTTCTTCTTTGGTTCGTTATGTTTTGTCTCACTGAAGCGCAGCATGTGCGGAATTAAAGGACATCAAATAACGGTTTCTTCGAATGACCAACTGTATATTTTTTTTCCTCTCGTTAGTATACCATCGTGCATATCAGGAAGGCGATAAAAATTATGGTACGGGAAATTAAATCGGGAAGATAAGTACAGAAGGATTTTCACACTTGCAAGAGCATGCTCGGCCCGCAAAAAGGCTACACAATAATTACTTGCTTACATAAACCTTGTCGCAACTATCTAAATCTGTCCCACATATAGTTCATTCCGTGAATCACGTCTATCCGGTCACAGTAGGAAAGCCGTGAGAATGAAATGCGCTCTCAAAACTTTCAATATTCAAATAGGTTTTCACGCTAAGCTAAGGGCTTATCTAGTGGCGCACATATGTATGACACTTAATATTCCGTCATAAAATCAAGACCATCGTTTTGAAAAGAAATCCCACTCATTATCTGTTTGTAAGTAAAAAATTCACTGATTTGTATAAGCACTTTTAAAGACTGCGGAATAGCTTGTTTGTGGTTTACGGCTCCTTTAACTTTTTTACTATATTGACTAGGTAGCAGGTAAATGTTATATGAAATTGACGCATATTCAAGATTGTTTTAAGCAAACATACCCTTGATTTCTTGAGCAGGCTTGTTTGGCTGACATCCTGCAACGTAATGCGACAGTATGCTCAGACAACAGGTGATTGCAATAGCTTTCATATATTTGAAGAGACCAGACATTTCGCAGAATCAGGGTTTCATTTGGAGCCAGAATTCTATTCGCGTTATGATGAAAGAGAAGGCGAAAGGACAAATTGATGCTTTGGCAGAACATTGCCATCCAATGAAGTGCTTTCACTTCAGCTTATCTAACCTCAAAGGTATATTGAATGCCACGTTCATTCGACCACTTTGTGTGTCAAAAGGAGACAACGCGCAGTTAATTTGTGTTATGACCTATGTTTTTTGGTGGATCAACATGCACCACTACAATGATTGGCTCAACTTATTAAAGGTGTTGAAATTTACGATTGACTGCTAATAACTCGCCAACCCGAACAAGTGAAAATGTAAGTGCCTAAAATGCTAACTTTTTAAAAAGGGCAGCAAATTCCGAAAACGTCAGACGTGGCTGTAGTTGTGTAAACTTAAGCTACGGATGCCGAGGATGCAAATAAATGTTAAACACTGAGTGCATATTATAGCAAACGAGATAGAAATTGAAAACCCTATTTAAATGAGGTTTATTTCTGAATTACCTTTAATAACTGATGACGTCTCAGGCAAGATGGTTGGCCAGCAACCTCTGCTCTGTGTTGTCGTGTTTTCTTTAAAATGATTGCATTTGCAATTAGAGAGTTATAACTTCATCTGATTTTGCTGAACAGTAAATGAATTAATGGCAGCTCTTGTCAAAATCGACATATTTTACGAAATTCGACTTTGAGGATTAAAATCTCAGCATTGCTGATTTGTATGACATTTTACCGGCCAAAAAATAAATTTGACCTTGGATGTTGACTATCATAACACATCTTTCATCGAAGCCAAGTTTTACAAACACTTGTTGTGTCAAAGTGGGCCCTGCATAGATACTAGTGTTAGGGCATACGGTTTATTGTGGATCAGCGTGCGGTTCTTCAGTGAGTGACCCAACTTATGACTGATTACTAATCATTCGCCAACCGGAACGAGTACAAGTGTTTATGTCTGGAAATACCAATATTTTTAAAAAGGCGGAGAATTTCGAGGACGGCAAAGTCGATGTAAATGTTTAGAAGTCAGTTTTGGCTGTAGGGAATGCATTATCTGCAATTTCTACCTTGTAGTATCTGCCAGCAAACACACAGGGAATGCTGGCGGACCCACTGACGAGCCGAACCCCTCGCATCTGCGCCATGCAGCGGCAAAACATCGGCGAAACACGCGTGTATGAACTTTTGGCTGTGCTGTTAGTATGATATCACCTTACCTTAAAGTCTAGAAATTTAATGCGGGAAATGACGCCTGACGTGTCTGCAGGTGGTAGCCAGCCCTTAGTTTGTATGAGTAAGCGGCGGATGCTGGCCTCAAGTCGGTGTCCAACGCCTACGCTTAGTGGCCTTAGCATGCGCTCAATGGCTTCGGAGGCTTTTCTCACCTAAGGCAGAACGCGGAAGATTTCAGATCTTTGCGTGTTCTCACGATCACCCCTCGTATGTCTTTGGTATAAGCATTTGTTTAATAAAACTGTGCGGATATCCATTGGCAAGGGAAAGGTGCCATAGTGTTTCAAGCTCCCGCAACTTCTCGGCTTATGTGCTGCAGTGTGTGTTGATGCGGCAACAAAGCGTCCGGACGCAGCTGCTTTTTGGTGTTGAAGCATAAAATTTATGTATTGCTAATGTTTTGGCGTCTTTTCGACGAAAATATCAAGCGTGAGCTTAGTTGTTGCCCAAAATAACCTTTACCAGATGTTTCATCTTCTTATCTATCTGTAAAACCAAGAAATCATGGGAAGGCTTCTTGGTGTTTACTTGCGTAGACATCGCTTATCAAACAGTATTTAAAAATAATTTTAATTCATTTGCCGAGAGATCATAATTAATACGTAGCACGAATTAGAAGCAAAGGCGCTTCTTCAACCTCTGTTCTTAAGCATTTTAACTATCCTAACGGCTAATCTAGGAAAAGGTTTGGACTGTATATTTCTGCACCGGAAGGACCTCACACTTAACACAAGTTATCCCAAAAATCTTCGGACATGCAATGGTTACTTAAAGCCTTTTTGTATTTCCGCAGACAATTAGACATTAATATTTTTACTGGATGTCGTATTCATCACGCAGGACCCTGAAGTGAGGCTCGCACTCAAACCGCTTTGCTTGCAGCATCATCATACGTTAAGATGACGCTGTAGTTCAATCGGTGTTGAGGTTAAGGGTTGCGGTTGTAACACATATTTCTTTTCACTCGGAGCGTGCGTTCTATAATTCAACTGGATGCTCCATGAGATCCAACTCCCAGTACATTTGAATGATTTTAGACACTCAGTTTAACCTAGGATTTTATTTAATATTTCGTATTTTCAGCCGTCTGAATGTCTTTTGTGGATGCCCTTTGGTTTCCCATGTTCTATTGCATCGACCTTGATAAGTCAACTTAAATGGCTTACAGTACTTCGTGCTAAGGGAACCGACACATCAATATGCACAATTATATTTTCTGAAAATGACGTCGTCAAAGGCATCGGACGGCTAAAAATACTAACAAGACTGTCCATTTACGAGGACCCTGGCATTATCAGTGAGGGTTTGCTGATAATGTAAGCAGTAATCTTACTTGGTCGTCGATGTCAATCTTGCAGAAGTTGGTCAGCAGCTGTGGAAATCCTTTGATTTTTGGAAACGTCGGAGATAATGACATCGAGGGCGACTTAGAAATCACTCATTCAAATAAGACATTTATAGCCCAAATAGCGAACATTTTCTCACAACTAATGGATTCCGATTGCCTTCACTCCAATTGCAGCATTTTTTGGCATCCGTGGTGTATAAACGGCTTAACAACCCAGGAACTCGAGCTTTCCCTCAAAGGCCTATCATAGAATCGTGCGAAGCTTCGGGATATG
The DNA here is from genome assembly GCA_902702965.1 of Spirometra erinaceieuropaei. Classification (NCBI taxonomy): domain Eukaryota; kingdom Metazoa; phylum Platyhelminthes; class Cestoda; order Diphyllobothriidea; family Diphyllobothriidae; genus Spirometra; species Spirometra erinaceieuropaei. The sequence goes on from CACRXP010000512.1 coordinate 137,086, forward strand.
CCAAGCTACCTCATACCTTTGAGTGGTGGCAAGTCTGTCAAGCCATATTCTCTATTACTTCTGGGTGGGAACGAGGCATCCTCTCCGGAGCGTGCGAGATGCGCCACGCTGCTTGCTACACAACGCGGCATGCCTGTGTCAGCCTGAGAAGGTGATTGGCCGAGTCACCTGCTTGTTAGACGTGTGATTAGTTCGGCCGGGAGTCGCAACGCGTGGAGAGGGTCAGGCCACGCCGGTCGATGCGCGTGAAATGGACGCTCTCAATGGGCTCTGCCATGACTGGCCGAAGTCAGGCCCTGGGCGCCTCAAATGGTGACTGCGCTTCAGTGGCAAGCTATCTCGGTTGTCACTAGAGTGGCGCCTACAGTTCTATCAATCTTTAAATGCCTGCCACGGAATAGGCGTGAGTTATGGTTGTATTGTGCGCCTGTCCCGATCTGCTTCACGTGCTGACATACTAACGGGAAGCAAGTAGGCAAGTGTGCATTAATTCGTGCATGAATAAATGCCTGACATGCAGAAACACGGGACATCAGACGGATAGCATTGATTCACTTTTCTTCGATGAAACCCATGTGATACATCTGACACCCCTATTTGTATTCTCTGTGTTTGCTTCCATGTCCATGCTTCTACTCACATTTGTTGGTCTACCGCATATATGTTTAATCTCCTCCTTGTCGTCTTGGTCGTATTAAAACCGCACCCAACGCGCAAACTATTATCTCACTGTGTTACTGATTGGCGCTAAACCGCCTCCCTGTGATAAAGCGCTGGCGGGATCACATGACCTCTGTCCACTTAGAGGAGATTGCAGATGCCGTGGCGAATCAGAGTACCCGTTAGTGCTATACCCATCGCCGCCGGGCGCTCTGGTCGAACTTTACCGCTTTGGCAGGAATTTGTTCTATGCTGGGCTGCAGACACATTAGCTGACTCCTTCCAGCCAGACGTCTCTTCAGTTTCCTTCTCTCACTTAATGCAATTATCAATTTGCAACTAAAAATATGGAGCACTTATCGTTTATCACCCGAAACTGCGGAAAAAATACAACTCCACTCCTATATCCATTCTCAGTTTTCAACCAAACGTTGAAAGAGGATAAAACTGTCCTTCTGATACTGGGGTATAAAATAAAATGCGGTTTTGGATAGTTGGAACAGGTGTTATTTATTTCGAAATTAGTTGGTGAACGCAAATTTGCCATTTCCATAAACAATTCGCAACGTAGACCAACACCCATTTGGATATCGACTAAGAAAAATAGCCCAAAGCTTTGAAAGGACATTGATTTCGGCTTCAGTAAATCTGTTCCTATTTTCCTCATTAGCATCACAATCCGGATCATAGACTTTCGACTTGTAGGACAGAGACTGTTGGTGTGTGAATGACAGTTTCTCCATACGTCCTTGTCGTTCATGGATTAAGGTTAAGTTGGCACGAATCCGTTTGGCCTGACAACGTCCAGGGAGTCTAGCGTCATTCCTCATAAACCAACGGCTAGAGTGGGAATGCGGCTTTGCCAGAACGTGGGATGTCCTTACGGAGGCGCAAATGAGGAGCACACAGTGGTATATGACGGATGTTGCATCTTGTTGCATGCCGGTTGCTATGAGACAGTGGATTTTATGACTCAGAAAGTATGCCATCAGACGAGCGGAAAATGTGCTGATGCAGTCGGGCAGCAGAACGGGATGGCATTTTCTGATGAAGGCGAATAAACCAGAAATGGCCATCGCATAGTTCGTTGTGTTTATCTAATCTTCCTCGGGCGGAAATATGTAACAGTAAAGAAATACCAGAATCTTATGTGGCATTCCATGCTTCAAACAATAGACGCGAAAATCCTAGAACATAGAATAGGAATGACAGGGCCGCATTAAGGAAGTGTACTTCATCAGTTTAGGAATGGTAATCAGCAGTTTCCCTACCGAAATGCAAACTCCATTCATGTCAAACCAGAAGATAAAGAAGCAACATCTCTACATCTTCAAGTAATTATAGATTCGGTGAAGCGCCAGTCGACGTAAAATTTCAGGTTGGAATGCGTAAATCTGCATGTCAAAGACATTACAAGATATACATGTAGATGGCCATTACCGTCCATGTTTCTCATCTCTACCTCATTCAGCCAATCATAAGCCTAACTACCAGTGGGGACTCGAAATACGAACATGCGCTCACACACCTGGCCCAGGTAGTCCACAGCTGGGGTCTACCAGATGGTCATTAGCACTGCATCGAACCGAAGTTTATCAGTGCCTCGCTGCCTGCCATTCTGTCGCTGCAGATCGGGTATTTACTCACTCAGGAAAGGGCAGACACTGGCCTCAGAAGCAAACACATTCCGTATATATGCATATATATCATAACGAAATGCTGACAAAGGCAAGGGAGACCGACATGGTCATTACTGACACCATCCACAGTCTACCGACATTAAAGTGCGACCCTTCACACCGTGGTCTTGAAAAGTTTTAGAAAACCAAATTTTGCCCTTTCTTAAAATTTAAAATTTTAAGAAGACGTAATTTTCTACCCAATGAGTAGAAGAATGAATATTTTAATGCCCGTTTTCCATAAAAACCGCTAAATCTTAAGGCCATTTAAAATCATCGACAGAAATGCTTGCGACTTATGTAGTAATGTTTACAGAGTGTATACATCCAAGAAGAAGTTCCCTCGAGTGCCCGCACCTCACGATACCTGAATTATTATATAATTATGCTGCATAATGGACGATTTTATAACCCCACTTAAGTAATATTTTCGAAACGAAAACGCATTTCAGAATTTCGGTTAACATTACATAAGCCAGCACAACTACCGTATATGTTTGGCTGCAAAATGCGTCTGCTCGTTCAGGTCAGCCAACAGGTATCTTATCAATGGCCCTAACTGCGTCCGTGTTGTGAAAGCATACCTCTGTAACGGAGAATAAAGTGTGGGTCATAGACATTTTGATCTGAGTAACCATAGCAAACTGAGTCGGTCACAACAAAGCGACAATGTACCCTTAAGGAATAAATATTTGCACAAACGTAGCACTTGCATCACCCATTGCGTGCATCTTTTAAATACGTCCGATGGCGTAAGTAGGGAAAACACATGTATTTCCGCGAGTAAGGTACCGATACACAAACCGATTGTTAATGGTTAATAGCCGCATTAACTCCATCCAAAACCAAGATTCTCAGCAGGTAATGTACGCCAAGGAAACTGGAAAACATAAATCCTCATGTCAAATATATTTCTCCTTATCGAGGAAGACGGCAAATAATCACATTCAATCGTCCTCACGATCATTAATACAACTGACTTCATTCAACGTATGAATGGATCCCGAAATATTTGCCACTGTGTAAATGGGTTTCTAATTATACTTCGAAATAAAAATGTGAAAGTAACTGAAATGTGCTGCATCCTATTTGAAGATAACGTGATATTTGTGGTCTACTTTACTAAAGATAAAGGTCCAGAAGCCTGTGACGCATCCCTGGATTTAGTTTATCAGCCAATTACCATGAGTCATAGTGAAGTAACTGATGAAGCTCATCTGAAAACCGATCTTTGCACACATGTCCTGTAATGTTCATTGTACTTTTTTGCCCAGATCGCTTAACGTGCAGTCACCTCTACCGTGAACCTATTGTCGACACGTTCGTATGGCTTCTCGCAAATCTACTTCGCTATAACCATCCCGTTCTGCTGCCCGACTGCGTCAGCGAATTTCCCGGTCGTCTGATGGCATACTTTCTGAGTCATGAAAACCACTGTCTCAGGGCAACCGGCACGCAACAAGATGCAACCTCCGTCATATACCACCGTGTGCTCCACATTTACGCCTCCGTAAGGACATCCCAAGTTCTAGCAAAGAAGCATTTCCACTCCAGCAGTTGGTTTAAGAGGAATGACGCCAGGCCTTCAGGGCGTTATTAGGCCAACTTTACCTTAATCCATGAACGACAAGGACATATGCAGAAACTGTCATACGCACACCAACAGTCTCTGTCCTACAAGTCGAAAGTCTATAATCCGGATTGTGATGCTAATGAGGAAAATAGGAACAGATTTACTGAAGCCGAAATCAATGTCCTTTCAACTCTTTAGGCTATTTTGCGTAGTCGATATCCTAATGGGTGTTGGTCTACGTTGCGAATTGTTTATGGAAATGGCACATTTGCGTTCACCAACTAATTTCGAAATAAATAACACCTGTTCCAACTATCCAAAACTGCATTTTATTTTAAACCCCTGTAGCAAAAGAACAGTTTTATTCTTTTTCAACTTTTGGTTGAAGACTGAGCATGGATATGGGAGTGGAGTTATAATTTTTTCCGCAGTTTCGGATGAAAAACGAAAAGTTCTCCATATTCTTATTTGCAAATGGATAATTGCATTAAGTGAGAGATGGAAACTGAAGAGAAGTCTAGCTGGAAGGAGTCAGCTACTGTGCCTGCAGCCTGGCATAGAACAAATTCCTGCCAAAGCGGTAAAGTTCGAGCAGAGCGCCCGGCGGCGATGGGTATAGCACTAACGGGTACTCTGATTCGCCACGGCATCTGCGATCTCCTCGAAGGGGACCGAGGTCATGTGATCCCGCCAGCGCTTTATCACAGGGAGGCGGGTTAGCGCCAATCAGTAACACAGTGAGATAATAGTTTGCGCGTTGGGTGCGGTTTTAATACGACCAGGGCGACAAGGAGGAGATTAAACATATATGCGGTAGACCAACAAATGTGAGTAGAAGCATGAACATGGAAACAAACACAGAGAAGACAAATAGGTGTGTCAGATGTATCACATGGTCTTCGTCGAAGAAAAGTGAATCAATGCTATCCGTCTGATGTCCCGTGTTTCTGCACGTCAGGCATTTATTCATGCACGAATTAATGCACACTGGCCTATTTGCTTCCCGTTAGTATGTCAGCACGTGAAGCAGATCGGGACAGGCGCACAATACAACCATAACCCACGCCTATTCCTTGGCAGGCATTTAAAGATTGATAGAACTGTAGGCGCCACTCCAGTGACAACCGAGCTAGCCTGCCACTGAAGCGCCGTCACCATTTGAGGCGCCCAGGGCCTGACTTCGGCGAGTCATGGCAGCGCCCATTGACAGCGTCCATTTCACGTGCATCGACCGGCGTGGCCTGTCCCTCTCCATGCTTTGCGACTCCCGGCCGAACTAATCACACGTCTAACACGCAGGTGACTCAGCCAATCACCTTCTCAGGCTGACACAGGCATGCCGCGTTGTGTAGCAAGCAGCGTGGCGCAACTCGCACGCTCCGGAACAGATGCCTCGTTCCCACCCACGAGTAATAGAGAAAATGGCTTGACAGAATTGCCACCACGCAAATTTATGAGGTAGCTTGGCATATCCCGAAGCTTCGCACGAGTCGATAATAGGACTTTGAGGGAAAGCTCGAGTTCCTGGGTTGTTAAACCGTTTATCGACCACGGATGCCAAATCATGCTGCAATTGGAGTGAAGGTAATCGGAGTCCATTAGTTATGAGAAAGTGTTGGCTAGTTGGGCTACAAATTTTTTTATTTTAATAAGTGATTTCTAAGTCGCCCTCGCTTTCATTAACTCCAACGTTTCCAACAATCAAAGGATTTCGACAGCCGCTGACCAACTTCTGCAAGATTGACATCGACGACCAAGTAAGATTACTGCTTACATTATCAGCTAACACTCAGTGATAATGCCAGGGTGCTCATAAATGGACAGTCTTGTTAGTATTATTAGTCGTCTGATGCCTTTAACGGCGTCATTTTCAAAAAATATTATTGTGCGTATTGATGTGTCGCTTCCTTTAGCACAAAGTACTGTAAGCTGTTTCAATTGATCAGAAGAAGAAGCGATCGCTGGAGCAATGGCTTTATTCGCCTGACGTTTCGGATTCTCTCTTGAATCCATCATCAGAGACAGTTGCAGAAAAGGGTGGCTAATGTACAGGCAGTCGCAGTATTTATAGGATGCGGTCGCCATGCTACCGCATACCTACAGCAATTAACCGTGCTCCTTTCATCAAGGCTTGTTGCCCGCAGGTGCGCTAATTGCTTGATGGTCGGCATGCAAGTTGTTAATTGCTGACATCTCATCACCCGTGTTGGATGCTGGCGTGATGATTGCTCGGCCATCTGGCTCACGTGCTTGCGCGCTCCTCGAGTGGTCAATTGCTTTGGCCAATCTATGCCTCAGGACTGAATATGGAGTGGGGGTGTCATTGCACTTGTTGATAGACTGAGGTCCCGTGAACCATGACTCAAGCAACTCGCGGCTCACGCGATTATCCCCTCTCGTGAGAATTTCGGCCTCATCGAACTTGAATGTGTGACCGGGTCTCGTCGAATGGGCCGCGACCTGAGAGTTGGCGTCATTTCTCAGTACAGCTGCCACGTGTTCGGCAATTCGCGTCCGGAGCAGTCTTCTCCGAGGAGGGCGCTCCTCTCCGGCCCATTGTTTCGCTCAAATGCACTCCAACGTACGGACTGGCAAGATGGCTGTTTCGGCGCCTCAAATTTCTGACCGCTGATTCGGACACCACGGTCTGTTCGTCAACGCGATTCCTGGAGAAGCTTAAAGGAGTAAGTCTCTTGCTCAATGAGGTCATGGTATCTTTTGATGTCACGTCCGTCTTTACTTCTATCCCCCAGGATCTGGTAATCGAGACCGTCCAGCTACTCTTACGAAACAAATACGATGAAACGGAGAATCGTCTCGGACATGCCCAAGTCCTTCAGCTCCTAAATTTCTGTCTCAGGACGTACTTCGCATTTGACGGAACAATCTACGAGCATGTGAAGGAAACACCGATGGGCTCGCCGATTTCGGGATTCATCGCCGAGGCGGTGCTACAGCGGTTGGAGTCGCTGGTCTTCCAACACCACAGACCGAAATTCTGGGCTCGGTATGTGGACGATACCTTCGTCGTCATCGAACGGGATCAGGTGTTGACATTCCAAGAACGTCTCAACAGCGTCTTCCCGGACATGCAATTCACGATGGAGGAGGAAGAGAATAACCAGCTGGCATTCCTTGATGTCCTCGTCTGTCGCAAAGATTGTGGTGGCCTAAAGACCAAAGTGTTCAGAAAAGGAACGGACACGACGCAAATTTTGAACTTCAACAGTAACCACCCAATCTGCCACAAACGCAGGTGCGTAAGAACGCTATTTCGGCGTGTTGAAAGGCATTGCAGTGAACCGGAAGGCAAGGTTGCTGAATCCCAATAACTTCGACGGGTTTTCCGAGAAAACGGTTACCCGCGCAATTTCGTCAACCAGTGCTTGCGCAAACGAGACGAGCGACAAAATCGCGCCGACCCCAAATTCTGGCGAGCGATCCCGTACATCAAGAACGTCTCCGAGGCCGTTAGCCGCCTTCTTGCACCACTTTGGGTTGGAGTTGCGCACAGACCGAAGGCCACCATGAGGCGTCAAGTGATGAGACCAAAAGATCCACTGCCACGGCAAGAAACATCTGGAGTCGTTTACCGGATCTGGTGCAGTTGCGGACAAAGCAACTACGTCGGAGAAACTGGAAGACTGCTCCGGACGCGAATTGCCGAACACGTGGCAGCTGTACTGAGAAATGACGCCAACTCTCAGGTCGCGGCCCATTCGACGAGACCCGGTCACACATTCAAGTTCGATGAGGCCGAAATTCTCACGAGAGGGGATAATCGCGTGAGCCGCGAGTTGCTTGAGTCATGGTTCACGGGACCTCAGTCTATCAACAAGTGCAATGACACCCCCACTCCATATTCAGTCCTGAGGCATAGATTGGCCAAAGCAATTGACCACTCGAGGAGCGCGCAAGCACGTGAGCCAGATGGCCGAGCAATCATCACGCCAGCATCCAACACGGGTGATGAGATGTCAGCAATTAACAACTTGCATGCCGACCATCAAGCAATTAGCGCACCTGCGGGCAACAAGCCTTGATGAAAGGAGCACGGTTAATTGCTGTAGGTATGCGGTAGCATGGCGACCGCATCCTATAAATACTGCGACTGCCTGTACATTAGCCACCCTTTTCTGCAACTGTCTCTGATGATGGATTCAAGAGAGAATCCGAAACGTCAGGCGAATAAAGCCATTGCTCCAGCGATCGCTTCTTCTTCTGATCAACTAGTTCCTGGAACTCGCATTTTCGCTTGTATCGGCTGTTTAATTTGTCTTATCAAGGTCGATGGAATAGAGCATGTGAAACCAATGGGCATGCACAGAAGAGCTCAGGCAGCTGATCATGAAGAATAGGTCCGACAGTCCAACGGCTGAAAATACGAAATATTAAATAAAATCCTAGTTTAAACTGAGTGTCTAAAAACACTTAAATGTGCTGGGAAACGGGTCGCATTGAGCTACCAGTTGAATTATAAAACACACGCTCCGAGTGAAAAGGAATATGTTTTACAACCGCAACCCAAAACCTCAACACCGATTGAAATACAGCGTCATCTTAACGTATGATGATGCTGTAAGAATAGCGGTTTGAGTGCGAGCCTCACTTCAGCGTCCTGCGTGATGAATACGACAAGCATTAAAAATAATAAATTCTAATTGTCTGCGGAAATGCAAAAAGTCCTTAAGTAACCATAGCATGTCCGAAGATTTTTGGGGTAGCTTGTGTTAAGTGTGAGGCCCTTTGTTTGCAGAAATTTGCAGTCAAAACCTTTTTCTTGATTAGCCGTTAAGATAATTTATATGCTTAAGAACAGAGTTTGAAGAAGCGCCTTTGTTTCTAATTTGTGCTATGTATTAATCATGAGCTCTTGTTAAATGAATTAAAATTATTTTTTTAAATACTTTTTGACAAGCGATGTCTACCCGAGTAAACACTAAGAAGCCTCCCCACGATTTCCCGGTTGTACAGATAGATAAGAAGATGAAACATCTGCTAAAGGTTATGTTGGACATCAACTAAGCTCATGTTTGATATTTTCGTCGAAAAGATGCCAAAACATTAGCAATACATAAATTTTATGCTTCAACTCCAAAACGCAGCTGCGTCTGGACGCTTTTTTTGTCGCATCAACACACACTGCAGCACAAAGGCCGAGAGGTTTCGGGAGCGCGAAACCCTATGGCACCTTTTCCTTGCCAATGGATATTCGCTCAGTTTTGTTAAACAAATGCTTATACAAAAGACAAACGAAAGGCGATCGTGAGAACACGCAAAGATCTGAAATCTTCCGCGTTCTGCCTTAGGTGAGAAAAGCCTCCGAAGCCATTGAGCGCATGCTAAGGCCACTAAGTGTAGGCGTTGGACACCGACCGGAGGCCAGCATCCGCCGCTTACTCATGCAAACCAAGGGCCGGCTACTACCTGCAGACACGTCAGGCGTCATTCACCGCATCAAATTTCTAGACATTAAGGTAAGGTGATATCATACTAACAGCACAGCCAAAAGTTCATACACGCGTGTTTCGCCGATGTTTTGCCGCTGCATGGCGCAGATTCGAGGGGTTCGGCTTGTGACTGGGTCCCCCAGCATTCCACGTGTGCTTTTCGGCAGATACTCCAATTTAGAAATTGCAGACAATGCATTCCCTACAGCCAAAACTGACTTCTACGCAATTACATCGACTTCGCCGTCCTCGGAATTCTCCGCCTTATTAAAAAATTGGTATTTCCAGACATTAACACTTGTACTCGTTCCGGTTGGCGAATGATTAGTAATCAGTCGTAAGTTGGGTTACCCACTGAAGTACCGATCGCTGATCCACAATAAACCGTATGCCCTAACACTAGTATCTATGCAGGGCTCATTTTGACACACAAAGTGTTTGTAAAACGTGGCTTTCGATGAACCATAGGTTATGATAGTCAACATCCAAGGTCACATTTATTTTTTTGGCCGGTAAGATGTCATACAAATCAGCATTGCACAGATTTTAATCCTCAAACCCGAATTCCGTAAATAAAATGCCGATTTTGACACGGGCTGTCGTTAATTGACTTACATTTCAGCAAACTCAGACAAAGTTCTAACTGCCTAATTGCCAATGCAAACATTTTAAAGAAAACTCGGCAACACGGAGCATAGGTTGCTGGCCAAAATCTTGCCTTACACGTCATCGGTTACTAAAGAAAATTTAAAAATAAACCTCATTTAAATAGGGTTTTCAATTTTTATCTTGTTTGCAGTCATATTCACTCAGTGTTTTACATTTACCTGCATCCTGGGCATCCGTAGTTTAAGTTTACGCAACTACAGCCACGTCCGACGTTTTCGGAATTTGTTGCCTTTTTTAAAAATTTAGCATTTTAGGCACTTACTTTTTCACTTGTTCCGGTTGGCGAGTGATTAACAGTCAATCGTAAATTTCAACACCTTTTATTAGTTGAGCCAATCATTGTAGTATTGCATGTCGATCCACCAGAAAACATAGGTCATAACACAAACTAACTGCACATTGTCTCCTTTTGACACACAAAGTGTTTGTATGAACGTGGCATTCAATTAACCTTTGAGGTTGGACTAGCTGAAGTGTAAGCACTTCATTGGATGGCAATGTTCTGCTAAAGCATCAGTTTGTCTTTTCGCCCTCTCCTTCATCTTAACGGGAAAAGAATTCTGGCTCTAAATGAAACCCTGATTCTCCGAAATATCTGGTTTCGACAAATATATGGAGGCTATTGCAATCATCTGTTTTCTGAGCATACTGTCGCATTACGTTGCAGGATGTCTGCCAAACAAGCCTGCTCAAGAACTCAAGGGTATGTTTGTTTAAAACAATCTTGAAAATGACTCAAGTTCATATAACATTTACCTGCTACCTCGTCAATATAGTAAAAAAGTTAAAGGAGCCGTAAACCACAATCAAGCTATTCCGCAGTCTCTAAAAAAGCTTATACAAATCAGTGTATTTTTTACTTACAAACAGATAATGAGTGGGATTTTTTTTAAAACGATGGTCTTGATTTTTTGACGGAATATTAAGTGTAATACATATGTGCGCCACTAGGTAAGCCCTTAGCTTAGCGTGAAAACCTATTTGAGAGCGCAATACATTCTCATGACTTTCCTACTGTGACAGGATAGACGCGATTCACGGAAGGGACCATATGTGGGACAGAATTAGAGAGTTGCGCCAAGGTTAATATAAGCCAGTAACTATTCTATAGCCTATTTGCGGGCCGAGCATGCTCTTGCAAGTGTGAAAATCCTTCTGTAGTTATCTTCCCGATTTAATTATCGTCCCGCAATTTTTATCGCCTTCCTGATATGCACGCTGGTAAACTTACGAGAGGAAATAAATATAAAGTTTGATATACGAAAAAACCTAAATTTGTCGTCCGTTAATTGCGCACACGCTGCGCTTCAGCGAGACAAAACATAACGAACCAAATAAGAACTCATTTTTAATTAAGGCGATGAGTAATATCTGTATGCTCAACTCGATGATTGGAACGATGTAACATATTAAACTAAAAGGTTTCGTCAACTGTTTTTTAAGATGGCTGCTGAATGTGTATCTCAAGATTCTTTTTAAGGATAATCATAAAATATTTACTGAAGTACAGAAGAAACACCTTCAGCACGCGCGAACTCCGCAAAGTGTCATTCATTCTGATATAAATGAGTTTGGCTGTTGATATTTCAATTACTTTCAGATGCAAGTCTTTGTGAAAACGTGTCTCAGTTATCGCCCTTCTCACAGTTCATATCTTTCCTTCGAGATAACATAAGGGACGGAGAAGTGGTCAAACTGCCAGACTGTCTGACAGCAAAAAGTGCCCGTTTAAATGAGCATTACATTTCTGAACGTGGTCACTGCAGAAACGTTGGAAGATCGTCGACTGGCGATTTTGCTGCCTACGATTGCACGACAGATATTCTCGCAATCGTTGAAACATTTCCGGTGCCCCAATGTCATCTTCAGGTGCAGCGTGTTCAGGTATTGTTTACGTTAATCCATGCGCAGAGGAAATATTCGAGAAGCATTCAAGTGGTAAACATTCAGAGCCTCATATTGGGATTCGGAGTTTATAACGCAGTGTGTAAATCTGAACAGAGCGCGGAAACTGCATATACCGAAGAGGAAATCAATTTTCTGTCGACTCTGTGGATTATGATAAACAGCCGATTACCCTACGAATGCACCTACAGAGTGTAATTCATTAATTGCTAAGGACTCATTATTAAATGAACGTGCTAAGACTTACGTATATTGATCTATAAACAATATCCATTGTCGAATAGCGTGCATGCCCCATGTACCTTTCTTACCAAACACAATTTGGAAATCATCAACTATTATCACCATCAGATGAATTTATCATGACTTGCTCACATTGAGTGCATAACCACATAATGTGTATATGACCTTCGCATTCATTGCCGAATTCCTTTGGGAATCATCACATAGGACAAATACAAAACTTGTGCGGACGCAGATGTTGTAAGACACAAAGTGATAAACTTCCAGGAGGTTGAAACTGTCATTTCAGAAAAATCAGATACATAAAGGACTCCTCTGTCTGGCCAGACAGCATAATCCATAATTGAGGAAAAGAATTTGGAAAGTGTGGAACTTCGCATTCTTTAAGTACCGTTGATTGCATATGTTTTTTTGTCGTGTACATAATGGTGACGGCTATATTCAGCGTGAGAACGCAGGAAGCGTATCAGTTAAAGTGCTCGCCCAAGAAATTTACGTTCGCGTAAATTTAGCAGGTCCTGTCCCACAGACGGGTTCACTAACAAACCTACTAGGTTTTTCTCAACTGTCCCCAATTAAGTGTTTGAATGTGAATCCGAAAGGGCAGGCCAATGAACTTCTTGTTTAAGCGGTGGCATCTTCCTCCCCTTTTTCTTCTGAATATTGTTGTATGCATCCATCCAAACATTAAGCCTCCGTGAACAATGTGAGAGAACACCTGTACGCGCAGTGTAGGTTACGCTGTCCGCACACCAAATTCATTAAGAAGTGTGCTATCGACGTGAGCATTTTGTACATCATTACACGTACCCGGTATTGACATAGGTTGGAATAACACTTTTGGCGATCGGCAGTGTAAGAGTACTTGCAGCCGTCTACAGTAATTTCGTTCCGAAGACGAAGATGCGACTATTGGAACAAGAAATTTACTCGCCTTACGTTTCGGATTCTCATTTGAATCCATCATCATAGACATTCGCAGATAAAGATGATGGCGATAGAAGGAGTGCTGTATTTCAAGCATGTTGCTGCCGTGGGAACGTATGCACACTGTAATTAAAATCTCTCGCAATTACGGCTGGGGTCGTAATTGATACGCTTGTGACTTGTCAGTCCGAGTCGTTAATTGACACGATTTCGTTATACGTGCTGGATGCTGGTGTGGCGATGGTTTGGAAAAATGGCTTTCTATCACTGAGATAATTACTCGCGCACGCACTTCCCACGTGACTGATTCCCCTGCCCAGGGGAAATCTCAACACGGAATATGGTACCGGGAGGTCATTGTGCTTGTTGATGGATTGCGGGTCTAAGAACCATGACTAGCGCAGCTCGCGGCTCACGCGGTTGTTACCCCTTGCGAGGATTTCGGCCACTTGAAATTTGAAAATATGGCCGCAACCTGAGAGCTACCGCCTCCCCGCCTCACTGCTGCTGCGTGCTCGGCAATACGCGTACGGAGTAATCTCCCAGTTTCTCCGACATAGTTGCTTTGTCCGCAACTACAGCATATCCGCTAAACGACTGCGGACGTTTCCTGTCGTGGCAGCGGGTCTTTTGGCCTCATGACTTGGCGCCCAATGGTTGCCTTCCGCCTTTGTGCAACCTCAACTCCAAGTAAAGTGAGAAGACGACTGGCAGCTTCCGAGACTTTCTTCACGTACGGAAGAGGCCGCCAAAATTTGGGACCGTTTGGATTTGGTCTCTGGTGTTGTTTTCGTATGCACTGGTTGACAAAGGTGCGCGAGTAACCATTGCCTCTAACTACCAGTTGAAAATATTGTAATTTATCAACCTTGTCTTCCATTTCACTGCAGTGCGTCTCAACGTTCTTCTATAGCGTCCTTGGCAACTGCGTTTGTGATTGATCGGTTGGTTGCTATTGAAATTCAGTATTTGCGTCGTCTTCTGAACTGCTACATGAAACTCGCTTGTTCGCTTCGTTCCGCATTCTGGCAGAAGCCGGGGATCCATGAGAATATGTTTATTCTGCACACAGGGCAGGTTGCCGTGAGTCGGTTTGTAACAGAACTAAGCATCCGTTTCCGGAAAGCGTCAGTCGCAGTGTGTTGTTTGTACAGAAGTGCATGTCTGTGTCAGCAGGAGGGGATGATTGGCTGAGTGTTTGTCATGTGATTGGACAAATCAGGGAAGCAATGGGGGCGGATACTCACAAGAGCTCACGAGTATCGAGCCAGGTCGTCCGACGCGCGTGAGGTGATGAAAGTTTGTGAGGACAGCCGGGAGACACTGTAGCTGGACAGGAGGTGCCTCAGTTCTGGCCGGCGGGTGTGACGTGTGTCCATAGTCTGTCAACGGTTGTCGCAGTCATCGACCGACTAAACGGAGCCGGAGAAGGCGGGCACCGTCCTGAAGTGTGTTCTAACAACTTGAAGTACGGTAAAGCAACAGTTGCGTAGAAGGTAATGATTTTCTTGTAATCTCTACATGCTGATGCTAGTGCATGACGTAGGCTCAATACATTAACATATTGCCAAGGCTAGGTAAGATTACAGGATGCAGAGCTGTCTAAGTGGAAATATGTGATCCGTTGTAACGTACTATCTGCCGGGTGGATTGAGGGGACATTCGACCTGAAAACTTAATTGCGTATGGAGAGTGGAGCTCTTTTGTCAAGACGCATGTTTGACTACGAGTCAAATGTACGGTTAAGCAAATAATTCCCATGAGACAAAAGGCTGTGCAGGAGATCGTGGATGCAAATGCCTTTGAATAGCACATGAAAAGTTTCGCACGAAAGCAATCCTTTCGCAGCGCTGTGGAGTCCCTTTCGTCTTCAAAATCTAGGCTATCCGCGGTGGATAGTGAGTTGAAGTGGGACTTGTGTTAATGCATCTAATCGTCTTTATACTGGATGAATGCTGCGATGACAAGTCAGCCAGATGCAGAACCCTGGTTATTACCATAACTGTGTTGTTCCCGACATCTGTTGTATTTTTTGTGCCATTGAGTGTATCCTCAGAAGGTATACGTTGATATTAGAGACGCCGAATTTACACGAAGATGCAGATGTGCCAGCCTCTTCTGTGCTGATGATATCGTCTTGTCAGCGCAATTTTATGATTATACAGGGAAATGCATCTTTGTTTTGACTATCGCTCAGAAATTACATAATCCGCAATTATTTTATTCCTGCGCATGTTTTCCGCATGGTCTGGGAATCCCATTAATGCCCAACTAGACATATCCAGACGCAAAATTAAACGTTAAGATTAGTTGAACTTGTGTACTTAGTAGCCCCTCCTATGCACGAAATTCCAGCTCCCAAATAGCACACCGGCACGCATGTTGTCATATGGGGTCTTTTTCTCTAGAATTAAGGGCAATCGAAAATACGCAATTTTTTTATTATAAAGACGGTTCGGCAGGACTCCTGTGTTGCAACAGCCATTTGTGTTAATTTGGCTGCATGTTTATTACGAGATACTTATATGAAGTATCCTCCTCAGCTTCGGACATTGGGCTGCAGTAATGGGTCGGCCGTCCACCATTGTACAAATCATCATAAGGTTTTGTAAATGTGTGTTTTTGCTCTTTTACTGTGAATAGGCAAAGGTTTCCGTTTCGGAGCATTCGCGCATTTTTCAATAACCCGACAGATTCGGATTATCGGTTAAGGAGACTTGATCTCCGTGTTCCGACTTTTCATCAATCCGTTTGCATATACCTGTTTACAGACGTGTTCTCCTTCTCTATGTCCTACTGGGACACTTCCAAACCTGCTGTCTTAGTGATTTTTTCCTTAACTGAGCGAAGCCCATGTGCACAAGACTGATTTTCACAAACAAAGAAATTGGAATCGATGAATGGGAGCTTGCTTTATTGTAAATAACGCAGTGGTCTGCGCCTGCTGTCCATGCAGTTATCCTTCTATATTAATCAGCAAGAAAACGATACAAATGGTAGTTAGAATTCCTAAGCATAGATATTAAATGACAAACCGCTCGGATCGGTAAAATTATATCCACGCCGCCAGTGAATTTCTCTGTCTACGTGCTGCATCGGCGGTTATTTTATAGCTTGTCCACACATTTTTCACATAGCCCGTTTGGGTGACAACCTTCAGCCGCGTTGGCTCGCCGTTGAAAAAGCTGGATTGAGGAGATAAGGAGGAACACATAGACGACGAAGTCAGGCAGTTGTATGCAAATTAATAGCTATTGGGAAGGCGCGGTTGTACTTTGAGTCGTTGAGATATAGTTGCTCTGACCAGCAAACCAAACCCTCACCGTAATCCCTAACCCCAACCGCTAACTCTTACCCATAAACTTAACCGAATGTGCTTGATTAACAGCATCCAATAGTTTTATTATTCTGCTTTATCCGGTGGCAAAAGCAAAGATGTCGTCAATGTAGCTACCCTAGAGACTTAGCTTATTGATTTGGTGGTTTAACTGAATCCTCTCCAGTCTGCCCACTAAGACATCTGTTAGGAGAGGGCCAAGACGCAATTCCGTAGCAACTCCGTCTATTTGTCTACATATTTTGTCATAACGGAACTGCACATTTGATGTGCATTTTAGCAATAGTTCCTTGAGTGCGTTCGTCAGAATATAAATTTCTTGGTGGTTGGTTGACAGGAATTCACACATGTACTCGGCTGTCTCTGTGACCGGGACGTTTATGAAGAGTGATTAGACATCAGGGGAAAACGTTATCATACCGCATAGGTTTAGGTATTTTTACCGTCTTCAATGCCTTCGAAGGTATCCCGATGGCTTTGTGGTGCTAGTTGATACGGCAGACGTTTGCGTTTCTCTGCAAACTACTTCGTTATCGTATGATAAGGAGCGTTGCGCATTTCCAATATCGGACGAACCGCTAGGCCGTTCATGTGAATCGTCGGTAGGCCATGTAGTCGAGAGATGTGTGTGCCTGCAGGGCTGATGTTTTCGACTTCGCGATCGCCTATGAAGCCTGCAGCATGGAGTTTGCGTAGATATCATATAAATACTGCAGCACCTTCCACATGAACCACATGAATCTGTCATTTTCTGTGATGATGGGTTAGTTCGGGAAACCCAAACGTCCTGTAAATAGAACTCCTTTTTCGGCGATCGTTTCTCCTTCTTCATGAATGTATTTTACGATAAACTGGCAATATAGCGGCTACAGAATTTCGAAAATAAGCGTAGATATGCTAACTCACGAAATGTCAACTGAAATTCTGAAATGGGTTTTCTTTTCGAGAGATAACTTTGGTAGAAGTTTAAAAGTAATCTTGCAGGATATTTTTATAATAAATAAATGACCCTGAGAGGCCGGTTTTCGAAAGAACTTCTTTAGATCGCACACAAAAACCACAGTCTTTAAAAATGAATACTTATCTAACATACATTTTTTTCATAAATTCTACATGCTTTAAAACATTCAATTACATTTTACGGATAACATGCATGCAAATATCAATTTTGAGCATCCATTCGAGAACTACATCTTATTTCAATTATATTCTTCAAGAAACGGTGTAGCTAGTCTTAACATGTTTCTTGTCATGAGGTTCCTTTATACTGTTCATACAGTATCGTGTTTCTAATTTTACTAATGTTGCTTGGGCAGTTTGCAATGTGGCTGCAATTCGTTGCTAAGTTTTATGAACCGCATAAGTTCCTTGTTAATGCCAAAGAGCAATGTGAGGTTTTTCTACGCGGAAAATATACGACTGGTAGATTGGAAACCCTGAATGCTACTGTAACGCAGATCAGGTTCAAACTTATTCGGAAATCGGAAAAGCTTTGAAAAACCAAATTATATCCTTTTTTTGGTATAAAATTTAATGAAGACGTAATTTTCGACTGGATGAGCAGACGTATGAATGTGTTTATGCATGTTTTCTAAACAGTAAAGTTAAATTTTTAATTTCATGGTAAATCGATGAAAAGTAAGCGTGCTACATATGTAGTCATTTTTTCACTAAGGTCTCTACATGTGACCGGGAAGAACTTCCTTCAAAAGGCAGCATCTCGAAGTTACTGATTTATTTTGAAATTACGCTGCAAGATGATTAATTTTATAACACTACCTAAGTAATTTTTCGGAAACGAAAGCGCATTTCAGAATTTCGGTTAACCTTTCATGAGTTAGCACAACTGCTGTATTAAGCGATCTTTACTATGCTTTGTTGGTTAAATTCAAAGTGCAGCCTAGTTTTTGTTTGGTCCCGATAGAGAGGATGAAGTATCTGTCGCCTATACATGCCATCTTGTTTTCGATTCCACGTGCACTTATGAAGATAATTATGTCAGGTGAACGAAAAGTCGCCTGACAGTTAGATTATTTAAGGACTTTGTTTTCAGTTGAAGAAAATAATGGCACGCTCTTCCATTAATACCACTTCCAAGCAGCCTACATACAGAGTGAGAAGCTAGACCATACTCTTCAGTATACTATCTGCTGAAGCTGACTCTGCCCGGATGGTCACTTGTCGTTCAGTGTATACACTCATCCGGATGACAATGTGTCGTCCCTTCCTCTCCAGTTTTACGTGAAATCTTAGGGTTGATTTGATTTTATTATAATCACTACACTTAATATGTTTAAGGAGTTTGTGCTCATGCTGTGCCACAGGTCATCAAACCATGGCCCTTGCAGCCTGACGTGCTCTGATAGTTTTCTAATCCCCTTATTCCCGTCAGTGGACGCTTTTACGTTCCCGCATACGTGCGGTATGCATGATTGCCCACCGACTTGTGTCATCCTTCACTTTCTGACCCACTTTGGCCGCTAGTGAAAAGCCTAGTCAACCGTGTTTGTTGCAAACCTGGGGGTGTGATGGTAAGTCTGGTTGCGGGTTAAGCCGTGCCAGTCACCTGCGCACTCTCTCTCCTTCGGCTTTCTTAACCATATCTTGACACCCAGTTCAGACGGCGCAGAAGTTAAGGGTGTGGATGTTGTGCTGGTCTACTATCGCTATAAACTAATTCACGCACAAATCACCGTGCCTTCTCTCAACTTATTGCGAAGCACATGAGGGATATCGTCGGAAACCGCGGTCGAACTGCCATAAACAGTAGGTGGGCTAACTCATGAAGTGTCAACCGAAATTCCATAATGAGCTTTCGTTTCCAAATAAGTAATTAACTTGGTTTGTAAAACTAATCATTGTGCAGCTCATTTACATAATAATTAGTCTTTCAAAAAACGTCTTACCGGCTGCATCCAATATCAACACTCCGTAAAAAATGACTACTTTACTAGCATTCATTTTTCTCACGGATTAACGATGCCCTTAAATCTTCAATTATATTTCAAGGAAAACACAATTGAAAATATTCATTATTTTGTTTATTCCGTAGAAAGTTACGTATTCTTTCAGTTGTATACTCGAATGGGGTATAATATGGTATAAAAAGCTTTTAATTCTCAGACTTTTAATAGCGTGAAATGGCCGTTCATAAGACGTCAGATCCCTACATGTATAGTTAACCATCAGGCTCAACTCCACTCCCAAATTTTATGAACTCCATGGGGTCTTCTCTTAACGCCGTAGAGGAACGCATTCTTTTTAGTAAGTGGAAAATACATGACTTGCAGTTTGAAGACCACGAATGCAGTTGAACGGCAGGTCAAGTATACAATTATTCGGGAATTGGCAAAGTTTTTGAAAACCAAACTATGCCCTTCCATCGTGTGCAATCCCCGAAGCGGACACAATGTTTTACCGCAAAAACAAAAGAACGAATATTTTCATGAATGTTTTCCATGAAATGTAATTTAATTTTTAAGGGCAGCCCAAATGAATGTGAAAAATGCATGCTATTCAGTAGTCATGTTTCACAAATTATAGTTTTTTGATGCAGGCGGAAAGACGTTCGTTCGAAAGACGGCGTCCTTTGTTAACCTAATTGTTATAGAATTATACTGCCAATGATTAATTTTAGCAACCCATCTTAATAAATGTTTTTGAAACTAAACGCATTATAGAATTTCGTTTTGCATTTCATAAATTAGTCCCCCTACTGTAAAATGTGTAATTATAGACTTGACAACATTCAAAACCTGCTGCACCTTCCTAAGCCATATCCATCCGATGCGAAATGGTTTATAGCTAACCCCAGTGTCTGGTACTTATACACGTTTAAGTAAAACCAACTGGATGCCATCTGCAATAATATATACCATTTTTGCTTCATGTCGGCTCTCATGACGAACTCGAGGAAGAAAATGCGACCCCAACACAGAACCTCTCTTGACTCACAGCGTCCACATATCTTTTAATTCAAAAGTCAAGTTGGCGAACGCACGTTTTCGGTAATTCTTCCTCAGGCCAATATAATTACATGAACGAAAGAAAATGTACAAAATCAACAGTGTTTATAGATGCCTCAAGGGCTATTAAGTCACTAACACTCATCACCCCCACGCCGGCCGCATGAGAAGGTCGGCGGGTGTTAGTCGTCAGAACTAGGGGAATGGGGTAAGAGAGTCTTTGAGTAATGTACTTGGGTTGAGTACACGGAGTACCCATCATCGTGATTAGGGATTTGAGGCGGCATGGCCTCATCACTTGGGGTTGGCGTTGGCCACGGCAGCGAAAGCGCTTGTGTCAGAGATTTCTGACAGCATACCACCGGATTCAATGTGCATTTATTCATTCACTTGCTCCTGTGGAGCAGGATACATCGGCCGCACAACGAGACGCCTGGTAAGGAGGGTGCGTGAACATATACCCGCCCGGCTAGACAGAGGTGAGACCCGGTCGATTTCGAGTTCTATTTTCGCGCATTTAATCGATACGATCCACCGAGTCGATGCCAAGAAAGCATTTCAGGTTGTCAACAGGACACCAAAATGCCTCTCTAAAGGCCTACGCCAACGGATACTAGCAACGGCCGAGGCAGTAGCGATACAGTTAATAAATCCGGTGTTATGCTGTCATAAAACTCTGACTCAAGCGCTTTCGCCGCCGTGGCCAACGCCAACCCCAAGTGATGAGGCCATGTCGCCTCAAATCCCTAATCACGATGATGGGTACTCCGTGTACTCAACCCAAGTACATTACTCAAAGACTCTCTTACCCCCCTCCCCTAGTTCTGACGACTAACACCCGCCGACCTTCTCATGCGGGCGGCGTGGGGAGTATGAGTGTTAGTGACTTAATAACACTGCTGATTTTGTACATTTTCTTTCGCTTATGTAATTTTAATGGCCTGAGGAAGAAATACCGAAAACGTTCGTTTGCCAACTTGACTTTTCTGTTGTTACATGGGAATATTTGCGGAACTTAGACAATCCAAATATCTTTTAATATCTATGCCTCCTTGTTGTCCTATAAATATTCCCAAATATTTTCCCTAAGAAACTGAAACCGAAATTACCGTTGGCAAATTTAACATCAGAAAAAAATAAAAAAACAGACAAATTTACCCACGAATATTATATATTTCTGTCCATATGAACTGAAAACAACTATGCGACTTCCACTGACATTCTACAGTGTAAAGGATTTTCCATACGGCCACCGATATTGCAGTAGGCCCCATAACGTTGAAAGGACACTGAGTTCATCTTCTGTGTAGATTCGCTTATTAATTTCATCTGCTTTACAATCCGGGTTGTAGACATGCGATTTGTAGGAAAGACTCTGTTCCGACGCGAAATCCAGTTTCTCCAAACGCCCTTGTTTTGTGTGAACCATCAAAAACTTGGCGTGGATATTACTGATTTGGTAATTGTCAGGATGAATGACATCCTTTATGCCACGCCAAATACTGCTCCATGTAAGTGGCTTTACCAGAATGTTAGATGTCGTGACGGAGGCATGTATGTCGACGAAACAGTAAAAAACGCCTAAAGATTTTTCTATCTCGCTAAATGCTTTGTCGCATCTGTATCCAGTGCTGAAACTGAAGGCGATTAGGTGACCATATACTGAACTGACACAGTCCGGCAGCATAATGGGTTGGTTGTGGTTGAGACGAGATTTAAGAGCCTTTACGAACTGGTCGGCAATATTTGAGTTGCTGTTGTCTTCAACCTTTACTCGATCTACAAACACAGAAATACAGGCGTTAGGTTTGTGATAAAAGGGCCGCGATTTCGGTGAATGCGCATAATTCTTACCGCAAAATATCATTTTTTCATGCTTCATATGTTTCGGCGTTTTCGTATCGATAAAAAGTCGCAATATGTGTCGAACTCAACATCAGTGAAAATGCAGGTTATTATGCACTCCATTACGTGGGGAAGTAGGCACGATAGTTGGAAAAAGTGCTTTGTTAGCCTCAGGCTTCGGATTCTCACCCGAATCCCTCATCAGAGACGGAGTCAGATAAGGGTACTAAATTGCCCAGGTGTTGCAGTATTTATAGGATTTAGTTGCTAGGTTGCTACATGTCTATCACTGTGGGCAGCTTCCGAGTGCACCGAAGCTCAACTGCCGTTGCCACGCAGTTGCTATGCGACTGTATGCCGGTCATGATTATCGACCTCCACTCTCACTTTACGCTGTCGATTGGCTGACTACCAGATTTCATCACCCGTGTGGACTCTCAGGTGATTTGGCTCGCCGACAATGGTACTGGGCGGGGGGAGGGGGGTACTAACAATCCGCCGGCTTTCACCGCGGCTAACTAATTTGCCTAAGCTAAGTTTCAGCGCCGTATATGGAGCGGAATGGTCCTTCCGCCAGCTGATTGATTAAACACCGGAAATCCATGACTTGAGCAGTTCGCATCTCACGCGAATGTCGCATCGAGAAAGATTTTCTGCTTCACGAATGAGGGCAGAATTTCGAGTGCCAGATGTATGCATAAGAAAAGAAGAGGAGTCGAACACCGGGACTTTTGTTTATTGTCTTCAGTTTTCGAATTCGTGCAGGAGTGCATCGACACAGGTAGTATCAGCAACAGAAGAAACGACAGTTATAAAGCATGCAGGCCAATCATCGACTGACGGCGGCAGACTGGAGGTGACTACGCAGGGCTCTGTACGCCGAAACACGGTCAATAAATTGTTGGACCGAGTTCCCCTCCGAGGCTGATGCTTCAACTACTTCTCGGCCTGTCTTGTTCCCGGCGTGGGCGAATATTTTGGTGACTGCGAAGTTAAACTCGTGACCCATTTCGTAGGTGTTGGCGGCCACTTGTGATGACGCGTCGCCTCGTCGCACAGCCAGCTTATGTTCGTGAGTGCGCGATTCGAGCATGCGTCCAGTCTGGCCTGTGCAGGTACAAGGACGGTTTTGACACGGGATGCGATACACCAATCCAGATTGCTTCTTAGTCTTTAACCGGTCTTTAGTTTGCATGACCTTATTGCGCATGGTGGCTTTGGGACAGTGTGCGAAGCTAAAACCCAATTCCGCAGCAATGCGCTCGGTGGTTTCGAAACGCCCTTGATGTATGGCAGAGAATACCATATCGTGGGTGGTTTTGTCGTTTGAATCCTCTGGGGTCGATCATGTTGGCCGCGACTTATGAATGCACTCGGATAGCCATATGGCACAAACTGGTCACGGAGATAACGGGCCTCACGTGCTCTGTCCTCGAGTTTGCTGCAATGAGTTCGGATCCGTCTGAAGAGCGTCTTCACACAGCTTCGTTTGTGAGCCACCGGATGGTTGCTGTGGAAAATGAGAAGCTGTGTAGTGTTCGTCGCCATTCTATAAACCTTCGTTCTAAGTTCACCGTTAAGTTTTCTTCTGACAAGCACATCCAGGAAGGTCAACTGCCGTTCCTGCTCTTTTGCCTTAGTGAATTTTATATCAAGGAACACTGCGTAGTGCAGGTTATGAAAATGTTCAGCACGATCTTCTTTACGATGACGATCGTGTCGTCTGCGCAACGTCGCCAAAAATACCGACTAATGCTGAATGAAGGCAAGCTTTTTTAACTCGTGTAGGAAATATTTTCCAACTGCGAGCTGTCCGAAGCGCATCGCGCCCGAATTTCTCACGAATGAAGGTGAAATATCGAGTTTCAGGTGTATGCATAAGTGCGGAAGAGGTGTTGAGCACCAAGCCTACATGCCCTATAACTGTCTCTTGTTCTGGTGCTGCTACTGCTTCTGGCGATGAACTCCTGCACTAGTCTGAAAGCTCAGGACAATAAAAAAATGTTCCGCTGCTCGAAGACTCTTCTTAACATATTTTCTACCTTGTCAAACTTGAATATGTGGTCGATTCTCGCCGAATGACCCACGACATGTGAAGTGACGACGTTCTTTCTCTCTGCTGCAGCGTACTCGGCCAACCGCGTCCGGAGTAGTCTTACGGTTCCTCCGACATATTTGCCTTATTCACAATGGCACCAGACCCAGTTAATATGGCACACGTTCCATCGATCACGTCTCCCTCTCCGCGACACCTTGGAATTCGGGTCTTAATTTCTATTCGAAAACTCCACTGCGTATTCTAAACTAAATCTACATTTATCGCTTGTTTATCCAGTATTTTACTTTACTATAAGCGGCCAACATTTAACGCAAACTTTTACATCGACTTTTAATATGATTAACGTGCCGGATAAATTTTCTGAGCAAGACGAAAAACAATAATAACAATAATGAGTCAATCAGAAGTTCTGGTTTTCAAAGTTCATTTTCGACACATTTGAAAGCGCTAAGCAACGTCTGTGTACATATACACGATATGACAAGCATCTCGAGACCGAATTTAGTTTTCTATAGAGTAAATAATGCTTTTAATCGAGTGTTATCCAATGTGTTATTCAAAAAAGCGTGGGTAAGGCATATATCCTGTGATAAAAATATCAACTTATTAGGATCATATTTAGCGTTTGCTTGCCTCAAAAGAAAACCCAGAAAAAAGAAACTATAATAAAAAATGTCTATAATATAAGGAATAGTCTCTTTTTCATTAAATGTCACCAGCGTCCGCACAAGCAAGCGAAGTATCATGCAAACGTTTTAAACTCATGCATACTCTGATTTGTTTTGCCGTCTAGTTCCTTTTACTATGCAGTTTAAAATAA
>CACRXP010000512.1:165612-319638 GCA_902702965.1 Spirometra erinaceieuropaei
TTGGATAACACTCGATTAAAAGCATTATTTACTCTATAGAAAACTAAATTCGGTCTCGAGATGCTTGTCATATCGTGTATATGTACACAGACGTTGCTTAGCGCTTTCAAATGTGTCGAAAATGAACTTTGAAAACCAGAACCTCTGATTGACTCATTATTGTTATTATTGTTTTTCGTCTTGCTCAGAAAATTTATCCGGCACGTTAATCATATTAAGGCCAGAAAGAGAAAAATGGCTCGATGATGCTCTCTCAAACACATAACATGAATCATTACAGTTACAGTTTGTCACAACACCACGCTGTTATGCATCCGAACTTATGCTATTTATGTGGGCTAGATCGCAATTGGTAGCCAGGAATGGGGAAGCGGACGGCGACCTTAACTCTAATTCTAAGCTTAACCCTAACCCTAACCTTAACCTTAAACGTTAACCGCTAACCCCAAAGGCAACCCTTATCCTAACCATAACCGAAATCGTAAACGTGACCATAGCCCTTAAACATAGCCGTAGCTAAAATACCTAACCTAATACTGAAGCCTAATCGTTCGCTCAAACCCTAACCATAACCCGAAAACCTCAACTTAAAAACATAACCCTAACCCAAAAATCGCAAGCCATTAACCGGCATCCTAATCCTAACTTCAAACGTAAAACGGAAGCCAAATTGGTCATATGTGATTATGGAGTCCCACAAAATAGCCCCAGTAAACAACCCCCCTTCTCCTGTAATACGGGTCCTGGCTACCATCTGCGACCTAACCGATGAGCGGGTGAAGTGTCTGAAGAAGGTGAACCCGACGGCCTCCTCATGTTCGTAACGTACCACCAAATTATGACTATCCAGCCAAGGTAAGTCATTGGAATTTGACAAACATTCATGAGCACGTGTTTGAGGCAGTCACTGTGTATATCGTCACTGACGTATGCAAACGGGTAATTCGCACGATTGTCGTTTTATTCTGCGACGCTTAACGTATGCTCGACAGTCGTGCACGCACGTGCATTGGATACATGCGTACATGCTTGGAAAACACATTTTTAAAGTTTCATTTACAAAACCTGGACGGAGATTTATTGAAAGTTTTTGAGCTGTTTACCTGATTTGTTTACTAGTAAAGGCGGTTAAATTACTTTAACATGTATTAGACCGCTTAGTGGGTGTGCAATTACCCACTGGAAACGCTAGCGGCAATTTCACTCAGCCAATTGCTTTAGGGACAACGCACTTGTGGTATAAATCATCACCCGGCAAAGTGTCAAACTCTAGGGGAAAACGCCTTACTCAGGTGGGACTATTAGGTCATGCTGTACACCTTATGCAAAAACAATAAATGAAAAGTTTTCTTAGAAAATGCTGGTATAGCCAAGTGTAAATCAATGGTTCTTTTCACTTAACATCGCTAATAAGATTACCGAATGATGTGGATCTGAGCGAACCGACGAATGTCTACACTGCACCTGTATGCATCTCGATGATATCAGTGGAGAATCTAACCAAGTAAAGTAAGTGGACTAACTCACGAAATGTCAACCAAAATTCCGAAATGCGTTTTCGTTTTGAAAAGATTAATTAAGGAGAGTTGTAAAAGTTAACATTGTGCAGCATATTCCTATAAAACTTTAGTTGACTCTTAATGCCGCTTTTGAATGAACTTCTTTCCAGCTGCATAAAAACGTACCCTGTGAAAAAAAAACTTACTAAGTAGCATGAATTTTTCTTATTTGCTTTCGATGCCTTTAAAAAAGCATTTATATCACATAGAAAACAAGCAAAAAATATTCATTCTCTTGCATATTCTGTAGAAAAAATATCTTCTTCCAAGTTTCTACTCGCAGAATGGGTGTCATTCGGTTTTAAAAAAACCTTTCAAATTCCCGAATAATTTTGAACTCTGATCTCCCTTTAAACCTTTATTTAAGGTTTCGAAACTATAAGCCGAATAATTTCCGTGTACAGAAAACTGTTCATTTCTTTACGATATTAAAATGAGACTCTATGCCTTTCGTAAAATTTAGCAGCCGAGTTAAGCCGTATTGTTAACTTTGTAAACTAGAGTCGTAAATGTAGAGAATGGCCATTTTACAGTATAAGAAATCCCACAGTTAGAAACTTATTGAAGCCGTATTATGCATTTTCTTAGACATTTAAATCATAAGAAGACGTAAATTTCTGCAGAATAAGCAAAAGTATGAATGTTATATGCATTTTTATTAGAAAAAATAAAATTAATATAGGCATTGAAAATCGATGAGAAAATGGAGGCTTCATGAGTAGTAATGTTTTACGGAGTAAGGTTCTCGAATGCAGCCAGAAAGAAATTCATTCGACAGCCGGGATCTTGAGGAGACTGAATTATTATAAAGTTACGCTGCATGATCATTAGTTTTTCAACACCATTTATTTAATCTTTTCGAAACGAAAACGCATTTCGGAATTTCGGTTGACATTTCATGACTTAGCTCACCAACGGTGCCAAGCACTGGACAGCCGTAGTAAGTACAAGTAGTAGTATTAACGAGTAGGTGAAGAGGACTGTTGTCTGCCATAACTTTTCAAGATTCCAAATGTCTCGGACTGTTTAGATACCGCGCCGAAATGAAGTTTTGTTTCCCAAAAAGGCCTGCGTGACGGGCATCAATTTTTCCACACCGACAAATTTTAATTAGTTTTTCGTGTGTTTGTGCAATGCTATAACTTATTGTTAATATTTTATTAAGTTTAAAGCACAGATGTAGCTACATCAGTGTAAGGCATTAAACATGCAACATGCCTACCCCGTTTGCCTGCTCCGCGTCCGAAATTCGTACAACCGGTGCATAGTGTCAATGCGCATGTTATAAACACAAACGCAAAAGCCTTCATATTCGAGAATAAAATGTCAGGTGAAACAAGCTTCTTTCAATGAAAAGTGCTGCAGACTGATTTTGGTGTTATGCCAGACTTATCAGCTTGCGCGCAAAGCTGAATACCAAATAGCATGTGCCCCCCAATAAATTTATTAAGCAGTGAGTCTTCTATTCTGCATGCCACGTATGCATTGACCCAAAAGTCTCTGCCAACCAGCTCAGTCTATTTCTGTTGCACACAGTTGTACAGTTCGTGACCTAACACATGAAAGTTGTCGAGGTTTACAAATGATTGTCAAGTACCCGCAAACCGAAACCAACGCGCGGACCCAATATTTATGGTCGTCGATAACAACTATAAGAGAATTAAAACCTCAAGATAGATATTAAACGCAATGTTGCGTTGTTTAGAAATTTTAATTTATTTATCAAAGCAGAAAATGTCGAAAACATCAAGGATTTTTGTAATTGATTAAACACCATGTTTCGATGTATGAGTTTTTTGGTCACGCAAAAAAACTAGGCACGTATGCGCGCACAAATAACTCAACGTTTAAAATTACCGTTTAAGCGAATTTAGCATGAATTGACATAATTTCGTGTATGCCGTTTGACCAACAACCTAGGCCGGCTTCTTTCAGGTTATCTAAAAGTATGGATACGTGTATACCGCAAACGTGGTAAAATAACTTTTCCTTTATAGTGCGTTTATTTGCATCATGCGTGCTCATTATTAGGTGCCATTATATGGTTATGAATGCACTGCGCAGTGGCCATATAAATTCTGATATTTTACTGAAATTGTCAATGTTTTGCTCGTACGATTTCCAAATTCCCTATGGCCAGAAGCTAGACCGCACGAAAAGTAGTGTTCCATAAGTTCAAAACAAAAATGACTATTCGGTGGTCGTCACTTCTCTGACGACAGATTCAACTTTCCACATGACAATAAAATTTCAGCCCATTTAAACGAAGGATTGACTGTGTGCATTATTACTGCACTTTAGAGCACTTTATCGTAAAGCTCTGCTAAAATCGATAAGAGGCCAGGTTGTCTAAAATTAACCACCATATTAGCAAACTGATTCCCACGGTTAGCGTCCGACAAAAAGACGATTTTCAAGTGCGTAAAACATTGTTTAGTAAAAATCTCAGAGCGTTTTACTCTCTAGTCAAAGAAAAGAACTATCAAGTGCGCAAAGAAAGTCTAGGAGAGGCATTAGAATGATAAATCGTCCGAATATATCACAACGTCCACATGGACTCAAATGTATGACAATTCTTCTAGTCAAAATAAAATGGGCACATTTTCTCCACATGAAAAGGATATTTCCCTGAAGAGGTTAGACCTGCAAGACGTCCATGTACTCCCATATCAGTTTTTCTCATCAGGTTTTGTGAGGTACCTCACTTAGTGTATATTTCATTTTCATGTGACAGACCAGGCATTTCATAGGTCTCTTATATTGCATGACCGTTTGTGTAATAGAAGTTCCGATTCATAGCAATAAGCAACTCCGAAAGAATATGCAGCAGTCAGTATAAATTTTCTACCAAGTTGTAAGCTAAGGAAATTGGTTTGCCACCAAAGACGAGGGATTGCAGTTCAGTATGCCAACAAAGGGATAACCACAAATCGGACACAATGTTTGCGTCCCAAGGCTCTCCTCTGGTAGTCTTAACTCCTTTTTTTCCAAGGTTCCGGGTATTTGGAGTAGAGAGGTTTGCGGTAGACGTAGCCATTGTAAACTAATTTACATCCAGGCTGTTGTTCTTCGGCCGCCATTGTGTGAAACAGGCGGCAGACGATATCGTCTGCGATGATCAAACGCATGGGTCTACCAAATAACAACGGCTGTGCAGTTGTATACTTAACGTTACTTTTCTTATAATTGGGCGAGAGCCTGTACCTTGGCGACATGTTCTATTCTGTCAGAATGAGATACTTTTGACTAAACTACTTTTGGTAGCTATTCTGTTATGCGAGATAACCGAAAGTTAAAATGCCTTTAGGATTAGAAATGACTGCTTGAGTGGGATTGCACTGTTTAGGATAGAGCATCACAAACACAAGTGTTCTTAGTCGAGGTCGAGTGCCGGCTTCTGAGTGGTTTTTCCATTCGGACGCATAGGAAAACCACATCTGATAAAAACCACATATTTGGATTCTTTGGATTGCTACTTACAGTTGCCGTGGAAGGGTGAGTCCGAGCCATGCGCCATCAGCAATGGTTTGCTCGTCGATACCTACGATGCTCACCGTGTGCTTAGCAGCATGGTAAACACATGACGGTGTCTTATTCGTAAATGCGGCCTCAGCTTGAATCAGCCATCTCTGGGTTTAAAATAAACGCTTTCGTGGGACATAAAGTTGGTTTGCCAACGACGCTGTTACCACATCTGCTATCACAAGTATTAGCTGAGGCGGAAATTCGGAGCTTCTCTCCGGCACGCTATAAATGACTCGAGATGCTTGATTGACCTCTACACTGTGGCGATAGGTAACCAGACAACAATGGATTGATCGATAAATGGACTTTCCACGCATTACTTTAGGAAAGCAGCTTGGTGGGTACTCATAGGTATGCGGAGGTCCATAGGCGCTGGACCAATAAAGCCTGCTCCATGGAGTAGGGGGACGCCGGTCTAGGAATGCAATCATTTCGTTTCGTCTAATATCAGATGTCTGTGGTCTGTGAGAATCGTCATATTCTGCACACGGGGCATGTTGCCGAGAGTAGGCTGCTTGCATGTGCCAGAAAAAGCGTCCGTTCGGGAGCGCGTCAGTCGAGGATGGATTGATGGGTTGAGTGTTAGTCATGTGACTGGACAGCTATGCGAGAAAAAGAGGGGGGAGGAGCATACCAACAAGGGTATAAGGCCAGGTCGTCCAAAGTGCGTGAGGCGGTTAAAGCTTGAGAGGACAGCCGTGAGTCACTGCAACTGGACAGGAAGCGTCAGACAGCTCTAGCCGGCGGGGGTGGCCGTGTGCGTACGGTTGACGTAGTCATCGACCGATAAAACGGCTCCGGAGAAGGAGACACCGGGGCGGTGCTACAACGCCCTCCAGACACCAACCTGAGAAGGACGTCGACATGCTAGCCAGCCAGAACAATCTGGGGCCAGAGGAGATGACGACCAGATCGTGTGCGGCGAACCGCGGGCAGACAGTCGCCAGTAGGTGGTCGTCACTTTTTGCGGCGGAAAGCGGTGTTAGGGTTACGTCTGGTCAATGTCATAGATATAGGCAGGCCTGACGCGATCATTGCTGACTGTGTCGGCCTTGCGTTGCGATCGATGAGAATGCATCGCCCAAACTAAATTGCATCACTGTCACAGGAGTCATCAGATTTGCATGCATAGAGCTCAACAATTTGTGCATAGCAATCAGCTGATTATCGCCCGTGAGACTCACCTTTACAATACCACAGCAGATCCGTACACCACTACATACTGAGCAGCTTACTTCTAAAAGGATGTTTCACTCGGCAAGCGCTGCAAAGCCGTATAAGAAGTGAGATTCAATGGTTCGCCAACCCATCTCCAAAAGTAACATATTCGCGGCCGCCAAAACGGCCTGCGATTTGTTTCTCTGCAAATCTACCGCCGATCTCTTCAGAGGAATGCTAGTTGGATACTTCGGATTTCCGTAGTCTACAGGGATCGGAGATATAATTTCTGCACAAAATTATTCTACAAAGAACGGATTGATAGATACTGTCAAGAAGAATCCAGCAATGTGCCCGCTAACTAAGCCCATCTGTAACAGATAAATGAGTAACAGAGGTACAACTGTGACGTCCGTATGTCTGTTTTGTTCTAGTAATATTGCAAATGTGCACTAGAACTCCGTCGCGATGCAGGGTGAGATGATGGAGGAGATTTTTCAGGATCACTGTGATAACACCATTATCTGACAATTCAGGCGAAAAGAATACCACCTAAGTGGGCACGAGTATGACGAGTATCTCTCATCATCACCACAGAACCCCACTCAGCAAGCAGAAACAGTCATCAGGCAGTCCTCGTTGAACTTATAAACTCACCACTGTTTGGGCTTCGCGAAACCAGCCCAGTTATTTGCTGGTTTTCGTGTTGTGCGACGTTCTCAGAACATAGGTACGACTTCTGGAGGTTAGCATACATTTGCGTGTTGCGTGGGGGTGTTCATATTTCTGTGTCCCCCCGGAGGGTCCGGACCACGTAAACGATCCCTATCTGGGTACGGATTGCACATTTGACCCGGTAGAAATAGGAACGAACCCTAATGCAGGTTGCCTTGCGTTAAGATGTCATAAGCTAAGAAAAAAATTTTGAGATGTGCTTTGTCGTTAGATTAAGGAAAGGGGAATGGGTAGTCTTGCCGTAAGTCGCATGACCTGCATTTGATCTAATGACAATATCCGATTCGGTTTCATTCCTTTTTCTGTAAAACTGTGGATGTCTGCAGTCAAGAACAGCAACTGTACCATCTGATTTTGGCGATGCTAAATAAGTCAAAAATCGAACAGAATATGTACGTTTGCGAATCCCTATAGCTCGAATAACATGCGGAAACCTGAAACGCAACAACGAGGTCGGTTTAAAAACGTACGACAACGGCTATTCATCAAACCCTCCGCGATCATCCCTCAAATGTCCACCAATCGCAAACTGATAGGGCCTGGATAAGAATAATTGCAAACACAGTAGAATATACTTTCTTATTAACTGTAACCTGTCGCTGCATAACACAGATGTCAAGAAATAAGCATATGATGCAAATATAATGATAAGTGAAAACGTGGACTTAGAGTCATAAATCAGGGAAAAACGAAGAAGTGGATTAGTAGAAAATAGGGCAGTGTGTAAATCCAAGGCAGATTGTGGTCCAGCTGTTTGCATAGGCCGGACTTCTCCCGCCACATGTAGGCGGTTTCCATATGACGCGATGCCCGTGTTGTTCGCACCTTACCAAGTTTTCGAAAGGACATTTGTTGGTTAGCGGATTGAGCGCTTCCTACTTATCATCTGTGTTAGCCAGCCCCAGGTTGCAGTAGAAAAGCTGTCGCGAAATTTTTTTTACCGATACTTTCTGCTATGTATGCCTGTTTTAAATTCAAACGGGTCTGTCTTCCTCAAAATATGCTTAATCATCTCATTTATCTGGGATAGATTATTATGTCAAATGACACGTAACCCTACTACGGAAATTATCATGCGTGGGCTTTTTTGTCAGTTATCTCATAAAAATTTTCGACTGGTGTCAGGTTTACGGTTTTTGTTGATCTCCCCTCGTAAAAATGTCCCTGCAATCTCAAAATACTCCTCACATTATGATCAACGTGTATCTTGGCCAAACTAATTTAAATGCAGTTAAATGCCCAATCGATTTGGTAGGAGCATATACTTATGGAGAGAAGAGTAACCCAAAACACGAAACAAACATTATATGAAGGATCAGAGGGCGGACACATGAAAGAATTAATCGTTAACCTTCGGAAATTCAACGAAAATGCAACGGCAGAAACGTAATGCTAGCCCTGGAGCTAAAGGATGTGGACGAAACAGTGCTATCTTCAACTACCCACTAAGCTGAGTACAACGTATATTTACCCTTATTCAGGTTCCTAAACTCAACTCTGCTTAGGCTTCTCGGGTTATACCCAGTTGTCTACTGGTTTTTCTGACTAAGCGCAACAGAAATCAGGCATTACGTGATGCTGGACTTTGTGTGATTATGATCCTGATCGCCGAATAAGCGCTAACGGTGGTCCAACCTCAATTTCATTTTCGATCGTTTCATATGTGACATAATATGATATTATCAGAATGCCCGTTGAAAACTCGCTCTACTGATCCGCCAATGTCTGCTTTTCGCACTGACCATGTTCTTACATGAAACGCCTTCCTTCATCAGACAGAATATTACAGAGCGGGAAAAGTATACTTTTTGGGCAAAATGCAGAAACGGCAAAAACGCATGATTGTGGAAATAAATAATACGTCAGATTGGGTTTTTCATCGCAAATAACAAATGATTTAGGCGAATTTTATTCCCTGCCTTAAAGAAAAACAGGAATATTTAGTAGGCGATACGTTATCATAATTGGTTTTGCGGGTTAAATCTTGTAAACAGTGAAGTCCACCGAATCTACCTAGGTTTGTGTAAAAGTCCTTTGTCGGAATTAAAAACTGATAGATTGGGTTTTCTTGGTTGTCATAAAACAGTCCGCGGAGTTATGATTGGCCTATTACAAGCTGAGCATACTGCATTTTCATAAACGAAGTAAAGTGTTATATCGTCGATTCTTGGAATTCAAGGCTTTAGTTTTATTCACTTTTACGGCGGTACTTGTAATTTGATTGTGATTTCAATGTTGCAAGTCCATCTCCAGCACCATTTCACGGTTCGATTATACAGGCAAGCATTCCTCTTGCCGAATAAATGAATATAACAGATAAAATGCCTTTGGCCTTCAATTTTTATCCGCAAGTTCATAATATAACATTCGCCGTATTTTCATTCTACACCGAAATCTCGGGAAACAGCGTGTAATTCATGCGTCTCCTACAGCTGGCCGGAAATCCCTCCCCGGAATTTGTACAAAGATGCCGGATGGACTAGTTTGCTAGAAACCACACAATGTGCTGATATTCCATAGATACGTGGTCGAGTATCTATTGTCCATCTCCCTTAATGTCCGAATCGGGGAAGCATGGTTTAAGATAGACCGACCAGATTAGAAAGCCAGAGTTAGCTTAACTAAATTAAAAGGCAAACTGACCATACAAGTAGGATACGCATGTACAAATGCCAGGTCAAAAAATGTGTTGCCACATTAGGCGTTTAGGGGTATAAAATAGTTTGGTAGTACTCACAATCGCCTGGAAGCTTCCGATGCACTGATCCGAACGAATTACGATGAATAGATGATAGACATTTGGGAGAGACAGCTGACTACGCTTCATCAACTCAGTAAACACAGGATGGGGGTGAACGCAATGGCAGATATATATGTAGCTTCAGATTATCGTAACTGGCATCATTAGCCAAGTGAATGTCGAATGTGTCGAGCAAATATACGTCTGACAATACCCACACCTCTACGTGCGAGCGCATTATGGTCTCGGTGGAGATAAGACTTAAATTCATTTAACCCAGGCGGAACAGCGTTGACTCAATCAAACCGCACAAGTAAGTACGACTTGATTTATTCAAATACGGGTTAAGAATTTACCGCTGCTTATGCCACACATGCAGAGCTTTGTTATTTTCCTTGTTTTCGTGTTGCATGAGGGTCTCAGAACATAGGGCGGCTTGTTGTTTCGGGTCGTCGGTTACCAGAGAGGACTTTCTTGCTAACTGGCAGACAGGATGAAGGTGAGGCCGAAAATTTTGTGTCTGTAAAGGCTTTGACCCTGCAGGCTGGTGGAGCAGAAAATATGAAGCATGAGACAGACAGTCGTAGCGTTGATCAGGTCATTGATCCTGCAGAGTTTAGATGCAAATTAGAAAATTCAGACACGCGAATGGTCTATAGAGCACTGAGAGACAGGCAGTTTGCCTTAAACATACGCGTATATTGTGTACTAGAATCCCTGAATCACCTACGGAAAGTGCAATATGTGGTGTAAAAACGGTCGGAAGTTGCGGGTGTCATTGTTCATGGGAAAAGACACACTATCAACTGACTTCATGTGGGCATGGATGCTTGTCGTTCAGATGACAATTCTCAAGTCGTCCGTTAGACATCCACTCCAATCAAACACAGCGACAAACTGTGCGCCCTTTTCATTTAGACACTCCCAGCAAACACAGATACAAACATTATGCGATTTTCGTTCCAATGCCAGATGACATCTTTGCCGTATTAATTTTGTTTTCTCAAAATTACAAGGAAGTTCGCTAATTTAAGTCATTTTGTCATTATGAGACATCTGTTAGCGCTCAATGGAATACTTTTTCTCCTTACCTGAGTTTAGGCTTACTACTCTACAATATTTACAATTAGTTTTACATTCAATGGGCTCTCGACTGGTTGTTCTCTCCGTCGAAATTCACTGAAACAGTAAAAGGCAGACCCATTTACAAATTTCTGCTATCTGTTACGATACCAAAAAACGTCAACTGGACTAGAAATTGAGAGGAGGCAAAATCAGCCACAATAATGCCCTCTTTGTACATAAGATATGTTTGTTAGTCCATTGATTATTGTAAAACACATTTTTTCAGTACTAATTGGTCAACTCATCGATTAATGGACGATTATATTAAAACATTTTAATTTACATGAGGACGATAAAGAACTTCAACCAGCTTACCTGTTTTGTGTGGTAACTGAAATATTAAGATGTAGTTTGTACTAGAAATACCTACTTAGATGGATTTGCACTGTTTGATATAGTGCATCACAAACGGAAGGATTCTTAGTCGAAGCCGAATGCCGGCTTCAGATTGGACTTTCGTTCGACTGCATGTGAAAACCGCACCTGGTTAACGCCACATGGTCAATGTTGATTTTCAAAATTGATATTTGCCCAAGGTGGTGCATTCGTGCGCTCATTATCTAAAGACTTTTCGTAAGGAATTAAAATCCTTCGATCTCTATAATGTTCATGGTCTTAAATTTTAAAGTCCTGATGTGCATATTCAAATAACTTCCTATTTGCCAATTTATTATTGCTACTTACAATTGCCATAGTAGTGTCTGACCGAGCCAAGCACCATCAGCCACCGTTCGTCCATCGTTACCCACGATGTTCACCGTGTGCCCCGCAGCATGGTAACGGCACGACAATGTGTAGCTCGCGTATATGGGGATCAGCTTAAAGTCAGCAATCTCTAGATCTTAACTTAACGCTACCTGCGGACATAAGGTTGGCTTGCTAACCATGTGGCCACCACATCTGCTTCCACAGGTATCAGCTGAGGCGGAAATCTGGAGCTTCTCTCCGGCACGCTACAAATGACTCAAAATGCTTGATTGACCTCTACGCTGTGAAGATCGGCAACTTGAGGACAATCGATTGTTCGAACGGTCGACTTTTCTCTGCCCTAATTTTATCAAGTAACTTCGTGGATATACATCCGTCTGGGTAGGTCCTGGGTGCTCGAACAATATAACCTGCTGCATTAGAGTATGTGTGTGCCAGTCAAGGATGTGAGACCAAGGTCGGATCTTATTTCGCAGCCGCATCTGCAGTAGACACGCCCCAGCCTAACCCCTTATTCAAACCCCTAGCCCCTAACCCTGACCCTAATCCCGAACCTCAACCCCAGTTTATATCCCCTAACCCTAACCCCTACCCACTAACCTAAATCCCAAAGCTAAGCCCTAATAAGATGTAGCTTTTTTCGTAAATGCAGATACATGACGTTTCATGAACGGCCTCTTAACGGAATTAAAAAATCCCACAATCAGAAACTTTTTTAAAACCGAACTTTACTCTTCTTTTGTGTATGAAATTGGAAGAAGACGTAATTTTCTTCCGAATAAGTAAAAGAATGAATATTTTTATGCTTTTTTTCCATGAAATATAATTGAATTTTCAAGGACATCAAAAATCAATGAGAAAATTTCATACTAATTAAGTAGTCATTTTTTGCAGAGTATAAATCTTTCATGCAGCCGAAAATAAGTTTTTTCGAAAGTGGACACCCTGAGGTAACTGGATCATTATAGATTTATGCTGCATCGTGATTGGTTTTACAACATTGCTTAATTTATCTTTTCGAAACGAGAACGCATTTCAAAATTTTGGTTGACGTTTCATGAGTTAGCACATCTCTTCTACGTACAGACAATGCTCTAGTCATCTGAGCTACGAGGCCAAAAACCTATTAATTACATGAGTCTGGTAGTCATCTAGTGGGTTCTAAGTGGAGTACTCAGGAAATCCTGCTTGGGCAGTCAGTTTACTGTATCAGATTCGGGGAATTCCCGACATTGCGGTAGGTTCGGCGGGTAACTTGATTCAAATGTGATTAAACTCACGTCTCCCAGTGGGGCTTCTTAGCTCAGTTGGCTTGAACGTAAGCTGTACTGAAGCCTTTCCTTTACTGTCGTTGGTTAAAATCCCACCTAGGCGTCCGATTTTTCGCAGCTGGTTCGAAATGAATTATTAAAAATCTTCTAAAACACCCTTGCACAATGTCAACGCAGCCAAAGGAAATGCGAAAAACGTCAAGGGCCTACTTTTTTATACTCGGTAACTACTTTTTATCCAGATCAAGCACATCTAAAGTAAGAAAAACAAGCAGATTTTTGATGTCGTTTCTAAGCTAATAAGTAATCGTACTCATGCGGAATGGGTGATGTAGCCCATGAAATATTCAAAAATTCATAAAAAGTCTCTGCTTAGTCGAAGGTCCCCCAAATGCATCGACAAAAACGCCCCATTGAAAGAGGATCCGATCAATTGCAAACGTATTGGAAGCGTTGGTACGCTAGTTGGAAAAAGCAACACGCCTATGGGTCGGATCTTATTTCGTAGACGTATCTGCAGTAGACAAGCCCCAGCCTAACCCCAAAGCCCAACCTCCAAACTTAATTACTAAACCCTAATCCCTAAACCCTTATCCCTATTCCCAAGCCCTGACTCCCAACCCTATCCCCTAGTAGGTGCGGCTACGAAAGTGGCTCTTGCCGAGTTTAAATTAAACCACACAAAATGATTTCATTCCGCCCATGGTGAATTCAGGACGGTGTCTTGCTCGCTGGCAGCACCTTCGGCGTTCTCTCATTTGTCACCCACCCCGACTCAGTGGCCAAATAGAAGTAGGACGTTCAGGCGACGGGTCGGGCATTTTGGCTGGCAAACCTACGGAGTCCGTCTGCGTGTGGCACAAACGATTATCTTACACAGACATCTACTGACTTTTCACAGATAAAGGTGAACAGCAGGGATGTCACGTGCTTGAGAATGCCATGCAGTCCAATCTAAGAAAGGGTCATTGAGTTCCATCACAGAAAAACGCATACATTAATAACCAAATACGCTGAGTCTCTGTGTGCTTTTCGGACGCTAGCAGGGAGTTACTCGTCTCGAAGAATTACAGTTTTCTTACCGAAATGACGTGAACAATTCAAAGTTGGAGGACGTTCCTTTGCTTACCCTCCACTCTGCCTGCGTCTCGGTATTCCTTAGACCAGGGCAGTAATTCTTCCACTGAGAATACATGGTAACAACTAAAGTGCAATATGTGCACTAATGTCACAACAGTCATCAGAATTGCTTGCAGAAAGCACATCCAGCTCTCCATATCAATCAACAATTTGTCTTCAGTGAGACTCACATGTATAATACCACTGACGAGCCGTGCACCACTACATACTGAGCGGCTTACGTCTAAAAGGATGTTTCCCTCGGCAAGCGCTGCAAGGCCGTATAACAAGTGAGATTCAATGGTTCGTCAACCCATCTGCAAAGGTAACGTATCCACGGCCGCCAAAACGGTCTGCGAATTAGTTCTCTGCAAATCTATCGCTGCTCTCTTCAGCGGAATCCTATTTGGACTCTTGGGATCTCTATAGTCTACAGGACTGATTGACGTTGTCACTTTATCATTAAGAATTTCGAAACTGACAAATGTGAAAAATAATTACATATGCAATGGCAACGTCCGCATGTCTGTTTTGTTCTGGTACTGGTCTAAATGGGCAGTTGACCTCCGAACTAAGCAGGATAGGAGGATCTGGGCGATTTCGTCGCATCGCCAGTATGACAATATTATAAGAATATGCGGGTAAAAAAACCACCGTCGAAGTGGGCATGAATATGACGAGTATCTCTCATCTCTAAGAGAGAACTCCTGTCAGGAAGCAAGAAACAGTCATTAGGCGGTCCTCGCTGAACTTATAAAGGCCTTCCATGCCTGGCCGAAAAAGGTTTTGGCACATATTGTTTCAGTACGATTGCCACGAATACCTCAATCTGATTTCCACAGACGTCATGCTGTTGATCGCCGACTAATTTCCAACCGGTAATCCACTCTGCCTAGATCTATCGATACTGTTTCATCACATAATGAGTCGTCTCCACTAGGCAATCCAAAAATGGTCTTACAGAAACCATTGACTTAATAAGCTTTTTATAAATAACAATATCCAATCAGGTCATATGCTAAGCCGCCCTGCAGTATCGATTTTCTTTTCGTGATGATGCCGGTGGATATCACTTAAACTTTCAGACGGTAAATCCAGGAATCAGTGAGGAAACCCACAGGAAATGCAGCGCAATGAACTACTACTCCTACCGCTTAGTGATTCGGCAGAGTGTAAGTAATCCCCTTTTGAAATGCCGTCAATTGTTCCACCACTGTATCGTGGATTTGTATGTCTAAAAACGAAACAGAACTCCTGTTTTTCATTCGCTTGAATCTGACCAAGCTGCGATCTGAAGAGTATTTTCATTTACATGAGGCAGTTGAAAACGACGGTGATACAAGTAACGTTGTAAGATTAACGATTTTGTCGATCATATATACAGACAGTTCACGTCCTATGTTTGAATACGCTTGAGGTGCGATTGCTTACGTCTCTCATTACGGGTTTCCAAACCCTCTTATTAAACTCACACGCAATCCTACTTGGAGTGATTTTTACCAGCCCTTGCTTCCTGGGCTATTGTCGGTGAATAGGCATGACAAAACGGCACGTGTTTTCGGGATGAAACTGCGATCGCTGATGAACACGATGAAACACGAGGTGTTAGGGTCTGTGCACTGCTGGATGTGTTAGGTGGAATAGTTAAAGAGGGGACTGCCCCTCCCATGTGCCCGGATCTGGCTCTAAAACAAGATTACTTCCAACGCCGGCAATGGCTTGCATAAAGTTCCAAGGCATCCTTCATGGGAAAAGTACAGCAGAAATGCAAACTTACTGTCTGGGATGAATATACAATGGCGCACAAGAAAGCGCTCGAGGCACTTCATCGACCACTGAAAGTTGGCGCGGAAAAAGCAGTCCATTTGGGGACATTATTGCTAATGTTTCCAGGCGACTTCAGGCAAACACTAGCTGTAGTTCTTTGATCGACGACAGCGGACGAAATAAACTCCTGCCTGCAATACTCTTCTTTGTGGGCCAAGTTCAGACGGTAAACTCATGTCTATCCAGTTGCAAAACTACCAATCAGCTGAGGTATTCTCACACTAATAGCTGGCAATTGGGAATGC
Source organism: Spirometra erinaceieuropaei (assembly GCA_902702965.1). Lineage (NCBI taxonomy): Eukaryota > Metazoa > Platyhelminthes > Cestoda > Diphyllobothriidea > Diphyllobothriidae > Spirometra > Spirometra erinaceieuropaei. The sequence continues at coordinate 181,625 of CACRXP010000512.1, forward strand.
ACCGTTGCCGGCTGATGCGACTTCAGGAAGCATTTCCCTACATTATACCTTCGGCAATTTAGTGTGTTCAAACGAGGATTTCGTTGAAAAGTTGTTTCCCAATATTCAGACAAATTACAGTAATCACGATTAATTGAGCGAACTAGTTATTCTTGTGGCCAAGAACAAAGACGTGTGTCATCTTAACCATATAATTCAATCTAGGATTCAAAGCGAGGAATTCACATACGAGTTCGTCGACAGTGCTGTGGAAGTAGACTAGGCAGTTAATTATCCCACAGAATTTCGGAATTCACCCAATCCGCCAGGGATGCTACTGCAGGTACTGCGATTGAAAATCGGTGTGCCAGTTATCATACTGCGTAATGTCAACCAGCCGAAGCTTTGCAATAGCACGCGGCTTGCAGAAAAACCATTAACTAACAACTATATGTTGCGTGTTGCAGAGTCGTTAACCAAACAAGCCCTATATCTGCACAGACAAATGAACGAAAAAAATCACTTTACACCCACAAGCATTATGAAAGTAAACATATTGGAAGCGTGCCACTTCATCTTTCCATTCTTTTCCATTTCATCAGACCCAGGCACAGCAACGCATGGGCGGGTCCAGCTAGTATCTACTAATATTTTTTTATAAAGCTAACCATCCAGGTGGGATTGCAGGAGCAATTGTCGCCTATTAATTAGACAGTGCTATATCCACTTATGGTGATAATGAGTGAATGTGATGGTGTGCGAGAGGCCCACGTCGATGGCACACTTCTTAAATAATCTTGATGTGCGGACAGCCTAACCTGCCTTCCGCGTACCGGTGTTATTTCACTTAGTTCATCGAAGAAGATGAAATCGATTGAAGAAGAAATCCAATGACGCAAACAAGTAAAGCGAATCAAAAAGACACGAACAACAAAGATCTGATGATGGCTTTCCTGTCAGGCATCCCAGTAAGTTGGAATAGGCATACACTCAGGGTTCTAAATCTGACTGGCTTGACATCGCAGCCCTCATTCAGATTAAAGATAATTTTGTGTATAAGCATATTGTCTTACTGTAACTCACTATTCACGGGCGATAGTCTTGATTTGAAATACGAACAGAATGTCAACAACTTTAGCTGACGAAATACACAACCCCTAAGCACTATTCGACGCAACAGGGACCAGACTCATAAACTAGAACTCGCTCTCGGGTTGTCGGTCTTGCCGTTTTCTTTCATGATCTCTCGCAACAACCTTTCTTTCACATTAATTATTTGGTTAACCGTGCATTTGATTCTTAGCCAAACATGATTCGTGACGCAGGAGTTTCACTCTTCACAAGTATATTAGTTTTCACGTTGCATTTTCTCACAATTTCCCCTGCAGATAGTAAGCTGCCCATAGAGGCGTGCATCCTGCAATCTGATCCGACTTCATGAATATGTTAGTGCATTGAACCTTCGTCACACGCTGGCTTCAGCGTGTAGCAGTTACAAATAAAGCATTATACTCGGCACTACTGTCGCATTACCCTTCCTCGCGTTTCGAAAAACACTTCCGGACGGTTGCAGACGATTGCACATGCTGGTTACTCAAATAGTGTTCAGTTCAGTTCAGTTCAGTTCAGTTTATTGAGGGAAATGTAGGTCTTCACCTTTGAACTCCCTATTTGTTTACAAGCAACTGCAAAATCTCAAAAACTCGAAAAGGTATCATAAAGTAACAAATAATCGGAAAAGCGTNCGCTCTCTCCTGTCTCTTCGAAACAGCTGAAATCCTGGTAGCATTAATTCGCGGTCATCCACGTTTTCAGACAGCCAGGTTTCTGTCAAAGAGACAATGTCAGGGGAAAGGTCACAGATGTGGATCTTCAGTTCGTCTAACTTGGGCAATATACTCTGCACGTTGGTGTAAAAAAATGTTAGTTTCAGAGTTTTGGGGCGTTTGATTATGGTGCCGCTTGTGATCCCATTTAAGGAAGCTACTGTGCCCTCATCCGGATCGGTTCGGTCCAACGGATTAGGGGAGGGCGCTGCACTATCTGGTTGTTGTAGATCACAAGATCCGTCTCGCCATTCTGCAACCTTGTTCTCAGTTCCAGAACTAATTGTCGACGTTTTATTCTCTCTGCCGGTGTGTAGTCCGGCTGAAAAAAAACGCCGCGGTTGGTGTCTTTGATTCGGAAACGTCGTGAGAGAATAAGTCCTACTTGTTCTTGGTTGGCTAACACAATCTTGAGTGGTCGGGGACGTGAGTGCTCTGATATATCGATTGAGCGCTTTCCAAGCCTAAAGGCCTTGAGAACCGAAACTTCCTCATTGGGGCGCAGAAGTTCGTTGAGTAGGCATTGGAAGAGTTTCAGGTCTGCCGAGACCCGCTCTTTGGAGGCACCGGCTGTGGATTCGGGAAGTCCCTGAATAATCAGACATTGTCCTCTGACCGGCGACACTCTCGAGAACACAGTGGTTTCGTGCTCCGACATAGGCAATATGTGGTTGCCATGATCTGACGAGGATATAAGCTGCAGTCGATTAATATCCTCATTCGTCTCTGTTTTGTTGGCATTTTCATCAAAGTCGGAAGTTTTTTGCGATAGGTTGAGGGTTTTAGGACCCATGTCATTTCCCGTGATGGGCGACACGGACGCCGACGTCCCTGGTTCCGGTTCTTCGGAGGCATTCCTGGGAATCTGCTGTTCATGTCCTTCGACCTTTTTGCTGCACGATTTCTTTTTTTCCTCTGGTTTTTTATCGTTGCTTCGCTGGTTGTTGTCGGCTTGTATTTTATGTGTTTGTGCTGGGTGTGCCGTGACAGCTGCAGAAGGTGTTGATGGCGTATTTTTTGTGCGACGTCCTTTGGCCCTACTTCTAGTTATTCGTCCAACAGGTACATTCGCATCGTCAAGTGTGTCTAGTTTACATTGTAGAAGGGTTTTCATCTTTTCCATCTCTTCCTCAAGACGGTTGATTTTGCCGGCCAATATCTCGCATCCACTGCAAAATCGATCGGTATGCGGCACGCATTTACTATCAAGTAAACTTTGCGACATCGCCCGCCGTCGTGCCGCGGTGGCCGAGGGGTTAGCGTGCGCGACTGAGATGCCGATGGTCGGTGGTTCGACTCCGTCATGCAGCGCAGTACTTTGTGTGGCTGCGCAAATCGTCATTATGTAGTGGACTTATGCAAAACGGACAAATCTTCAGGAATAACAAGCTATTTCTTAAGGCGCAACTGTGGACAGTGCCTATGCTTATGCTGGATACGCCGAAAATTTCCAGGGAACGCTTTTTTCAGGTAAATCTATGGTAAAGTGAGACAACTCGAGTTGTCCGAATTTAAGCAGCACAGCAAGCAGTGTAGAAATATCGACTCAGCCTTATCGTAGATGTTGCTCCTAACTTCTGTGAGCAATTTGAGACGGTGTATTGGATGGGTAGGCCCTGTAGACAAGCCGAGATTTCCGACAGATAGACCGTTTTTGTTGAAGTTTGTTCTGATCGAACGATAGGAGTATCGATGGCGATAGCTGGAGGATCGTTGTCAGAAAGGCGTTTTATAATCCACGTTTTGGTGAAGGACAGTCGTTTTCAGCGAAGAGACTCGATTTAAAAACTTCCGTCTTGCAACTCAAAATTCAAACCGCGCGGCAGTCTGGCAGTCTGGTGTTATATCCGCAGTGTTATATCCGGGCGCGTGTGATAACGTGCGAAATGCTCACATCGATAGCGTACTTCTGAATGAATCATGATACGCAGACAACTTAACCTAAACTCCATCTACAGGTGTCATTTCACACTGTTCACCGAGGCTTAGTGTTTGGATGAATGCATACAACAATATTCAGAATAAAAAGGGGATGAAGATGCGACCGCTTGAACAGGAAGTCCATTGGCCTGACCTTTCGGATTCACATTCAAAAGCCCCCTTAATGACATCTTGAAGAGGCCTAATATGCTTGATGTGGAGCCGGTCTGGGTGAATTATCCCGCTAAATTTAAGCGCATGTCCGTTATCTGTGCGATCACTTTGATTGATGCATTTCCAGCTATTTATACTGAATTCGACTGTGCGTATATTTTAAGCGTCAAAATCTCATCCGCTCAGATGTATGTAGTGAATGAGTCGTATTACAACTAGCCAATTTTCTTCCCCTATCATGGATTAAACTGTCAGGGAACACAAAGTCGATGAATTCGATCTGTCTGTTTCTTACGATATCTAATTCTTCTATGCTAGGTCGCAGTCGAACAAGCTATTATAGCAAACGGTTAGATTGATACAAACTTGTCTACCTCCCCCCACAGACACTTGTGTGTCCCGTGCATTTCATAGGTGTGCATTAACATGGCAACTGCATCCTTTAGATTCTTCATCACTTTGTACATAAATCGCGTGCAGTGCTATTACATCTGATGATGGGTTCAAGCAGAAAACCTGGACGTCCGCAAACGTAGCCATTTCTTCAGCGCTCATGTCTAATTCTTCACAAATGTCATTTACGAAAAACTGACAATATATCGGCGACAGTATTTGGAAGATTATTAAGTGATCGTTACTATGCCTCGCAGTCTGAACTTAAAGTGCAATCCAGCATGTATTTGGCAGTCCTATAAAGACTTGTCCTGATAGAAGGGATGAAGTCCATGTTGCCTATACATGCCAGTTCCAATCTTGCTTGTGATTTCACGTGTTCTTATAGAAATAATTTTATCCGTTGAACGCAAACTCAACTGACAGTTATACTGATTACGCACATAGTTTAAAGTAAGAAAAATAATCGTACGCAGTCCCATAGCTTCGACTTCTAAGCGGCCTACGTATCGAGCGAGAAGCCAAACTTTACTATCTGCCATCGTAACCGGTCTGGTGTCATTGTTCAAGACCTCGCTGCCTCAAGGTCACTAACCCCTTGCAGCGGGCCGTTCCAGACGCGCTGACCTGAAGTCACTCGACCGACTTCAGCTCGAACACAATTGCTTCCTCGCAATGTCGCGGCTACCCATGAGCCACTTGAACGCGCCACCCCCCTGCAACCAGCAAAACAAGCCACTGGGACACCACCCCTCTGCAAATGCAACACACGCTGAATGGACACCACTTGAGCTTGGCCCACGAGCCTACAAAAGCGGCTGCCACTATTATCTCATGGACTCTCAGGCATGACTGGACGCAGTCAACACCAGCCCTGGCTTCGCATGTGGCCACGGTCGCCTGAGAGGACAACTCCGGGTTCTGTGCACCATAAACCCATCATTTTGTTGCCTTTTGTTTTTTTACGACTTGGGATTCGACCTGGCAGTTGTGGCGCTCAGAGCACTTATTCCCACTGTTGTGCCGCTACATCTCTACTTTGCCAAATACTGAAGCCGACAATGTCTCGATAATCACTTGTCATCTAATGTATACACTCATTTGAATGATATTGTGTCATTCTTTCCTATCCCGTTTTACGTGAATTCCTACGGATGATTTGAGTGCGTTACTATTACTGCACTTAGCGTGCGCATGCTATGCCTCATTTCAGCCAACCATGGCCCTCGCTGCCTGGCATGCTCTGGCAGCTTTCTGGTACCCATTGCCCCGTCGGCGGATGCGTTTGCGTTCCTGCTGCGTATGCATGCCGTGCGTATGATTGTCCACCTAAGTGTGTCATCATTCTCTTTCTGACCCACTCCTGTTGCTGGTTAAAATCTTAGTCGCATGTGTGCTGCAGACCAGGGGGTGTGGTGATACGCCCGGTTGCGGGTCGTGCCGTGCCAGCCACACGCGTCCTCTCCCTCCTTCAGCGTTCTTAACCCTATTCGGACACCCAGCTCAGACTGGGCAGGAGAGAAGGGGGTAGATGTTGTGTCTGATCGGAGTCTGGAGGGCGTTATCGGGAATGCGCACCCATAACAAATGCCAGCATTGGGGTGTTGCAACAGGCTAGCGCTTCACCAACTAGGGTCCGAGCCGTTCCCCATATTTGCTGTTGTTCAAGATCTTTGTCAAATGTTTATTGTGGACCAGGGAATGTGGTGGTACGTCTACAGTGAGTGGTTGATCTCATGAAATGTTGGCCAAAGTTCTGGAATGCATTTCCGATTGGGAAGCATTACTTAAGTGGGGTTGTTATACCGATTATCATGCAGCATTATCCTACAACATTTCGGACTCGCCGGCATTTCGGCTTTTGAATGCACTTTTTATTGATCTCCTGCTGAAAGCACATTTAGTAATAAAGGAAAACTTAATTAGCCTGCATTTTTCCTGTTGATTTACGACGGTCTTATAAATCCAAATATATTTTATAGAGAACATGCACAAAAATATGGTTTCTTTTGTTCAGTTGATGGAAATCAAATGGTCTTCATATCTGATGCCCGAAGGAAGTGTATATTTTGGTTTCAAAAAATTTTCCCAATTCCCGAATAATTTTCTGCTTGATCTGCCATCGCAGCAGCGTTTAGCAATTTCAGTCTACGGGGTGCATGCTTCCCGGGTTAGGAAAATCATATATTTCTCTATATCGTCAAGAAGATACCACATACAGTTCACGAAATTGTGCGATGGATCCGGACTATGTCGTACATTTCAAGAGGTGCATTTGTATACGGAGATGTGCGGTCTTGCATTCATCGACATCGCACAGTCTTAACAATCTCATGATTAGAAACTCTTTAACACCAAAATATACACTTTCCTCGGGCATCAAATATGAAGACAATATGATTTCCTACCAAATGAGCAAAATAGAGCATACTCTCTGCACTTTTTCTATAAAATATGTATTTGAATTTATAAGAACATCGAAAATCAACTGGAAAAATGCATGCTACTTAAGTAGTCATTTTCTGATAGAGGTTAAAAAGACGTGCATTCAAAAGCCGACATCTTGGTGAGTCCGAAATGTTATAGGGTTATGCTGCATGATAATCAGTATAAAAAACCCACTTAAGTAATTTTTCCCAATCGGGAATGCATTCCAGAACTTTGGCCAACAGTTCATGAGATCGGCCACGCACTGTAGGTGCGGGTTTACGCCGTGAGAGCCACCTCCGGATTCTCCTGCCTCCAGTCTTTTTGCCTTGGTCTTGACAGGGGGACCAGGTGCGGAAGGAGGATAAGGGTGCGCGATGGATGCTGCGAAAATCTGATATAACTATAAATTAATTCACGCGCAAGTTACCGTGCCTGCTCTCACCTCACTGCGGTGCACATAGTGGACATCGTCGGCAACGACGGTCGAACTGTCATACAAAAGGCGTTCTGACTGAATTTACCACAATCAAGACCGGCTGCATATTCCTTCGCGCATATCCATACGACAGGACTTGGTACTTTATAAGTTCGGCCGTACATGCTCATTTTAAGGAAAAATTAACCAGACGCCATCTAAAACATCTCTTGCTTAATTTTCACTCTGGTGACGAATTTGGGGAAGAAAATGCACCGTAAATGCAGACCGCGCCCTGATTCAGATAGCTTTTAATATTTCTGTCACCTGATTGTTTCTATTAAATATTTTTACATTTTATTGGCAACATCCCTACTATTAGCAGATACAGCACTTGCAGGGAATAAAAAACCAAACAATGTGATCCACAGATATTATATATTTCTGTCCCTGAGAACTGAAAACAACTATGCGACTTACACTGACATTCTACAGTGCAAAGGATCTTCCATACGGCCACCGATATTGCAGTAGGCCCCACAACGTCGAAAGGACGTTGAGTTCCTCTTCTGTGTAGATTTGCCTATTAATTTCGTATGCTTTACAATCCGGTTTGTAGATATTCGATTTGTAGGAAAGGCTCTGCTCGGACGCGAATTCCACTTTCTCCCAAAGTCCTTGTTTTGTGTGAACTAGCGTAAAGTTGGCGTGGATATGATGACTTGGTAACTGTCAGCGTAAATGGCATTGTGTAGGCTACTCCAACTTTCGTCCCATGTAAGTGGCGTTGCCATAACGTTAGATGTCATGACGGAGGCATGTATATCCACCGAACAGTGATAAATGCCTAAATGTTCTTCCGCCCTGCCGAATGCCTTGTCGCATCGGTACCCATTACTCAGGATGAAACTGATTAAATGACCGTATGCTTTGCTGACACACTCTGGCAGCGTTATGGGTTGGTAGTAGTCCAGGCGAGATGTAAGAATCTTTAGGAACTTAACAGCAATATGCAAGTTGATATTTTCTCCACCTTTTAATGGATCTAAAATCACAGAATTATACGCATAATGCATAAGTTAAAAAGCTCTGCAATTTCGGTGCCTGTGCGCCGCCTTTTCAGGAAATGCGTGTGTATCATGTTGAATATGTTTCAACGTTTTTATTAGTATAAAAATTTGCGATGTGTATCGCATCCATTATCATTGAAAAAACAGGGCATCGCGTACTTTCCTTCGTTTTCTATATCAAAGCTATGTTCAGTTCTTGTTTATCCAGTATTTAATTTAACTTTTAACAGTCAGAATTTAACGTAGCTACCGAAATAAAAGTTTAACATGATTAAAGACCTGCGTAAATGTTATGGGGCAAAATGAAAAAGGATGGTCTATCTTCATGCAAATAGTAACAACACCTTTATCAAAAATTCCGGTTTCCAAAGTCCATTTTCAAACCATCTGAGATTGCCAGCAAAGACAAATATCCGGCAACCGCATCCATTCTTGCCTGTGGCAAAATGGTGCTTTTCAATCGAGTGTTATCCAATATGTCATTTTGAAATATCATGCGTACAACCTATACCCTTTGACAGACATTTCAGCTTCTATGCGGCAATTTTAGCTTTCGGTTACATCGGAAAGAAACCCAAGCACGAGAAACTACGACGAAGATTCTTAGAAATATAAGGGATTGTTTACTACTCGTCAGATATTATCATCGGTGTCTGCGCAAACAAGCAAGTTGTCAGAGGTCTGTTTTAAATTCCTACATGCTGCAATTTTTTGTGGCCCAGTTCCTTTTAATACGCAATTTTGAAATAAGAGGGACGTTGCGTTAAAGGCTGTATAATACTCTTACATATACTAATAGTTTAACTCAATTTGCTTTTTCTCAAATGATGATTTATTTAGAATACTTTCGTCATTCACTTGTTGTATTTTTATATTTTTGCCAGTTTTCTTACCGGCCAAAAACATTCAAATTGCTGCCACTTTTCTTAAAAGAGCAACAATCAGTGACCATCGTAATAGTGCGTTCTGCAGTGCCTTTGAGTTGGGTTTGCAACCAGATGGGATTTTCAAGAATATTGAACACTTTAGAAACAGATAAAACGTATCGTGAAACTATGCATATTTCACGATTTGCGTAGCTTACTGTGCATACGCCATGGAGTATTTTTTCGTTTATTTCTTATGGTTAACCCTTTCTAAATAAATCAAAACCCGTAAGCTCGCATTAGGGGAAATGTGTGCTGGTTCCACATGTTTACCGTCAATGCGCAGATATTCCTGTTTGCTACGACTGTCATGTTAATATCTAAAACCTTTTGAACTATCTTGGTGTTTCAAGTTTTAAATGAATAGTTATCGTATAAGATCGCCTAACTTACAGTAATTTTCCTGGCATTGTGAATACTGCATGCGAATATTGAAGAAGGGTTTTGCTGACATGTGCACTAACTCGGCGGATTATTGTTTGAAATGCGATTTTTTGCCTGCAACACGTACACCTTTTTCTTTTGATTTTTGGTTTAATTTGGACATACGCAGCAGCTATATTTCATATGTACGTTATCGGGCACATTCCTTCGATAAAATCGTTTATATTAGATTTCGCATTTTTACTTGAAGAAGCTGCAAAACTGGTCGTTAAAAACGCCACTGCGTAAATTAGATAGTAAAATTCCGGCAGAAGAATCTGGCTTGATGTTGCAATACTTCGCTGACGATGCTTTTTCAAAAACATAAAAGTGAATCCTCACAGCCGCATAGTTAAATGCATAGTTATATGCTTGACACTGTCAATCAATGGTTTCAAAATAAAACGAATTCCTCTTACTCTCTCACCCCCGCACTTCATCAAGACACCGCGCTATTATGCATCCGAACTTATACTATTATATGAAGCACATAGGAGAAGCAGGTGGCACGAAGACGTATCCGAAGAAGGTGCACTCTCCTGGACCCTCATGCTCGTAGGACACTCACAAATTAGGACGATTCAGCCGGTGTGATTTATCGGCATTTAACAAGCATCCACGAGGACACGTTCGAGGAAACCACTGCGTACATATATCGCCAATGGCATATGAAAACGGATAATTATCGCAATTGTCGTTTTATACTTCGTGGCTTAACAAATGTTCAACAGCTTTCCACGCGAGCACTGGACACGTAGATGTGCTAACTCATGAAATGTCAATCAAAATTTCGAAAAGCGTTCTCGTTTCGGAAAGATAAATTAAGTAATATTGTAAACCTAACCATGATGCGGCATAAATCTATAATGATCCAGTTACCTCAGGGTGTCCACTTTCGAAAGAACTTATTTGCAGCTGCATGAAAGATCTATACTTTTCAAAAATGACTACTTAAGTAGTATGGAATTTCCGATGCCCTTGAAAATTCAATTATATTTCATGGAAAACATGCATAAAATTATTAATTCTTTTAATTATTCGGTTGCATTGGTGGAACGTCGGCGGTATTCTATTATATACTTTCGGGCTTATTACAACCGGCTGCCCGATGCATATATTAGTACAGGAGTTAAAAATACTTCTACATGCCCTAGACTGCACTGTATCACATAAGGGATGTGTCATCACCCACTGGAAACGTCAGTCGTAAATTAAATCAACCGGCTATCTCAGTGACAAGGCGCGTGTTGTCTATGTCATCAATGTAGGCAATTCTCTTTAATTTTTCCGCGAAGCGTCAAAAGTTACGGGAGATACGCCTTCTCGCTGGGGATAATATTAGGTTTCGATTAACATCTCGTGTACAAAAATAGAATAGTAAGAAATTGTTCATAGACAATGCTTGTTAGCCAAGAGGGAACAAATGGCCTTTTTCACTTAACATCGAGCATAAAATTCCTGAAGAATGTGGATCTGAGTGAAACGGACGAAAGTCTACACTGAACCCCCATGCATTTCGATGACAGCAATGGAGTTTTGCCCCAAATATTCAGGGTTCCAAATGCCCCGGACTGTTTTGCTACCGGACCGAAATGAAATTTCGTTCCCAGTTGTGCCGACGTAACTAACATTAATTTTTCCACATTGGCTAATTAATCTTAGCTAGTCGTGCTTTGTACAATGTTATGACTTGTTTTTATTATTTTATTAATTTTAAAGTACAAATGTACCTAGATCAGTATAAGTTCACTTCAGTTCAGTTTATTGAGGAAAATGCAGGTCTTCACCTTTGAACTCCCTATTTGTGTACATGCAACTGCAAAATCTCAAAAACTCGAAAAGGAATCATAAAGGAACAAATAATCGGAAAAGCGTCAGGTCTGTACAGACAAACAAACTGTCTCGAATTTTAGTGGTACGAGCAGTTGTAGAGCTGTCGTTTCGAGTGCAGCGAAATAAATAATATATCCGGTGACAAAATTTGCATATGTGCATGTCAGTAAGCGTAGGCGATGAGTTGGCACAATAATACATTCAATCTAAAATGTTACTGAAATATAGCAAGTAGTATTATAATAACGGAATTTGTCGAGGTTACAAAGATCGGGGTGGTAATTTAGTGGACACTGCTACACAAATCCAGCTTCCTCTTAAAGACCTCGACGGAAGCAGACATAACGACATCCACAGGCAGGGCTTTCCAGGCTTCTAGCACTCTGTTGGAGAAGAAGAACTTTCGTGTGTCCAGTCTGGCCCCTGTCACACGCAGTTTGAATGGATGGCCTCGTAGATTTGTGGTGGTTGCTAACTCGAAGAAGTCCCCCGGTACGAGGCTGCAGTCGTGACCGCGTATAATACGGAAGGCTTGTATCAGGTCACCCCGTAACTGCCTGTAACTCAAGGGAAAGAGATCAAGGTTAGCTAACCGCGTTGCATATGGTAGTGAACCCTGTCCTGCCACAAGTTTCGTTGCACGCCTTTGAACCCTTTCAAGGATGCTGAGGTTCTTCGCGGTCCAGGGTCTCCAAGCTTGGATAGCAAATTCTAGTTGCGGACGCACAAAAGTTCGAAAGACTTTAGCGAAGCAGTCTTCATCAAAGGCAGAGTAAGCCCGCTTGACAAGGTAGAGGACTGACATTGCAGACTTGGCTATCTTCGTGCAGTGCAGCGAGGGTTTGAGCGAGGTCGTAATCCATACTCCCATGTCCTTCTGCGAGTCCACTTCTTGCAGTGGTATACCGTTTAGGCAGTAGGCCATATGGTTCGGAGAGCGAGCTCTGCCGACTCGTAGAATATTGCACTTTTTCTCGTTGAACGGCAGAAGCCAGGCCTTTGACCACTGTTGGAGTCGGTTTAGGTTCGCCTGCAAATGCTCTTCGTCATTTGCAGTTCGAATGACGCTCCAGAGCTTAATGTAATCCGCAAACATGGCGACACCACAATCCAGTCCACTCACGCAATTGTTGACGTAAATGATGAACAAAGTAGGGCCAAGAACTGAGCCTTGGGGAACACCGCTTTCAACGGCAACCTCCGTCGACTTCTGGCCACCGACATGGACAGTTTGACAACGGTCTAATAGGAAGCTTTGAATCCATTTTAAGAGGTTACCGTAACGCCTGTTCGGCTCAGTTTGTGCAGGAGTCGCTGATGTGGGACACTGTCAAATGCCTTTTTAAAGTCGATGTAGACTACATGCAGCGCATTGCCTTCATCAACTGACCGAGTCCAACGTTCCAAACAGTTGGGCAAGTTAGTCACGCAAGACCTGCCACTAAAATACCCATGCTGCGCATCAGATAATAAATTATGCTGCTCTAGGAAGCGCATCAGCTCTCGCTTGATTATTTTCTCCATGAGTTTGCAGCAGATGGAAGTGAGGCTAATTGGCCTGTAATTGTTTGCAGAGGCCTTGCTGCCTCCTTTATGCAGTGGTGTGATCCGCGCAGATTTCCAGTCGGCGGGCAAGCCGCCGGCTTCGAACGAGGCTTGGAAAAGCATGGACAATGGTTTGGCTAGTTCGGCAGCGAGCTCCTTCAGTAACTTAGGCGGTATGTCGTCTGGACCTGGTGATTTCGACTCATTTAGCGTCATTAGCTCTTTGCGAACCGTCTTTTCATCAAAAGATACAGACTCAATTTTTGGACCCTCATCGAAGTCCTAGTCGGGAGGAGTAAATGGACTTTCACTAGTAAAGATGGATTTGAAAAATTGTGAAAAGTGCTCAGCTTTTTCTCCATCCTCACTCATCTCTACGTCTTCGCTTGTCTTCAGGAGGGGGATTGGATCTCTGTTTCGTGTGCTGCTTCTTATGTAGCTGTAGAATAATTTTGGATTTTCCATAGCACGATTCAATAGGTCTTTTTCAAAATTTTGCCGTGTCCTGAGGGTCAGCCGCTTGACTAAGTTCCTCTGTATTTTGTATGCGTTTATGGATACAGGAGTCCCATCAGTAAGAGATTTCTGCCACAATCTCCGTTTTTTCTTTATTTCCTTTTTTAACGCCTGGGTCAGCCACCGGGGTCGATTGTTTAGCCCCTTCCGTGAAAGCGGGCAGTGGTTTGTCAGGAGAACATGCAATAATTCACTGAACAATTTCCAATCCTCCTCTATATTTCCGGAAAACGCTGATTCCCAGTCCTTAAACATGCAACATCCTTACCCCATTTGCCTGTTCTGCGTCCCGTAGTCGAACAACCCGTGCATAGTCTCAGTGCGCATGTTAAAAACACAAGCGCAAAAGCCTTCATATTCGAGACTAAAATGTCAGGTGGGACAAGCTTCTTTCGATGAGAAGTGCTGTAGACATATTTGGGTGTTATGCCAGACTAATTAGCTGTGCGCGTGATCCAGAATACTGAATAGCCTGTGTCTTCCAATGAATGTTTTAAGCAGTGGGTTTTCTATTCTGCATGCCACGTATGCATTGACCCAAAAATCTGTGCCAACCGGCTAACCCCATTTCTCTGATACACGCTTGTACGGGTTGTGCCGAGATTTGTCAATGATTATTAATCACTCGGAAGTCGACACCAGCTCGTGAACCCAATATCTTTGTTAGCAAATAAAGACTTTATTGGAATAAAAAACAAGAAAATAGATATTGGACACAATGCTATGTTGTTTAGAACTGTCCACTTGTCAGGATAGCAGAAAACGCTGAGAACGTTAGTAATAGTCGTAATTGTGTAAACATCACTCTTCAATGTATAGAATGTTCGCTTACGCAAAATACCAGGTAACTAGGATAGCATAAAGAAAATAACATCCAAAAACACCGTTTTCGTGAAGTACGCATCTAACCAGCTTTCAGGAATTAATATAATTTCGTGCTTACGGTTACGCCAACATTTTACATTCCAGGTATAGACGCCAAGGCGATCTCTGGAGGATTCGTGGTACTCTTTGCGGCTCTGAACTGAGCGCGATGCGGTTCGATAAAGCGAAGATGATGTTGCTTGATTTCGCAGATAGGCACGTCCTAGGTAAGAAAGTGTTCAAAAGAGCTGTCAGTCGGGTCAGTAACTAATGACTTCAAATAGAATTGACAGGTATAATCGTAAATATATCACTTTGTGGGCATAAAGAGGCCTTTTCTTCAGTACAGATAATTTCTCTTTTTATTTTCTCCTATGTTACGTCGAGTTACAGGTCAGCATTAAAAAATCGCAAAAGCTTTCCTGATTTTCAGTGTTTTTATTCGATTATTCATAAAAATAGACTCCGTATTACATGCTTGTAAAAACCGTTATAGTAAGTTACTTCGTGAAGTCATTTATCGACGTAGCCAGTGCTTGGTCGCTCCGTTTTGTGCAAAAGATAGTGTGAGTCACATCTGAAGACTAACCCAAACCTGAAACCTCATCTTTGAATAATGTAAATGTCCCCAACAAAAGTCACCATCGAATATGTTTTTTTATCAATTAGAAAGGCTTTCCAACTAAAGTAACTTTTAAGGAGTGCCTCAATACTACAATCTGTTAACGGATGTCTGCGCACTTTAATGTTTGTCCGTGAAACCAAGAAAAATCAGATACTTCTGGCCGTTTATTTCACTTTGCTAGTACGCATCAATATTTTTCTAAGCAAACGTAAGAAAATGTCACTCTTTTTATATTGCGTTTATTTCCATCGTCATTGTTTGCTACCAGGTTTCGTTATGTGATTATGAATAATCGCCAAAATGGCCACATAATTAACGATATTTTGCTGCAATTGCTAATGTTTTGCTCATTCCGTTTCCAAATTACCTATGTACAGAAGGCCGGCCGCGCGAAATTCCATGTTGCACACGCTAAAACTTAAAAATAATTAGTCGATGGTAGTTATTTCTGTGGCGACAATGTCGCTTTCAAAACAGTAAAACAATTTTAGCCACTTCGAACGATGGATTGCCTGTTTATGACATTACTGCATTTTAGGGCACCATATTGCACTGCTCTGCTAATGTGATTTCCCAAGTCGTTAAGATCCCTAATTGTCTAAAATTGACCTGTATATTATCAAACTGATTCCACCGGTAAGCATCCGATAAAAGTTTCATTTCAGGTGCGGAAGGCACTGTTTAGCAAATATCTCCAGAATATGTTACCCTCCTACCAAATTAAACCCCGCTCGGATGCGCCACCGACAGATATTAGTACAAAATATTGTCCAAATATATTGCAACGTCCTTTTTGCTCAGATTTATGAGAATCTTGCTTGATAAATGTAGGTAGACACATTTTCTGTACATGAAAAGACATTTCCCTGAAGACGTTAGACGAGCGAGATAAATGCCCAACGTCTTTCATAAGGTTTCCTGAGGTACGGCATGCAGTGTATATTTCATTTTCATGTAACAGGGCAATCAGTTTACAGGCTTCTAATATTGCATGACAATTTGTGCAATTAGAGTTTCGACTCACAGCAATAAGCATACTCCGAAAGAATATCAAGCAGTCAGTAAAAATTTCCTACGAAAATGGTAAGCTAAGGAAATCGGTTTGCTACCAAAGACGAAGGATTGCGGTTTGGTATGCCAACAAGGGAAAACCACAACTCAAACACCATGTACGTAGCTAAGTCACTCACTGCGCCCATGTTCCCCGCGGCAGTCCTTACTCTACTCTCACAAGGTTCCGGGTGGGTGGGGGGAGGCGTGTGCAGCTGGTTTGGCGCAAATCACATCCGTACTGCCGTTCTTCAGCAGCCGATGTCTGAGGCACGCGGTGGGCAATGTCGTCTGCAGTGATACAACGCATACAGTATGTTACCCATCTCATGAAATCTGGTAGTGGAAACTAATACGATAATTTCTGGACGCTTTTGAGGTTGCCCGGTTTGTTTGTTCATCCACTTATCTCAATAAAATATCCTTTTCTTGTGTGAAAATAGTGTTTGCGTAATTATATAAAGTCCAATATTCTGTAAGTTTTAGCGAAAATGGACGTTGGAATATATTCATGCAATTTCCCTTTGCAAATACATATCTTAGACGACGGTTACGCATTTGGGCGACTTTTTCATTAAAAAGATAGTAATTTTCCCGCAGGACTTTTAATAAACAGATCAAGTTGGACTTGAAAATATATGTTGTGTCCGATACTAACCATGGTAAGCAACTTGCAAACACAAAGGTTATTTTAAGAAGACCAGCGGTTTCATAAATTTTGCAAAAGTGAAATTGGCAGATTTGTGTGATTTGGTGCTCTAAAGAGCAGCAGTAACGCGGATAAGGATTCCTTCGTTTAAGTGGGTTGAAATAGTTTTGTCGTTTGGAAAATCTTATTTCATGTTATATAAATGAGCATCACCGAATGGTTATTTGCGGTTCTGGATATATTAAACACTGGAGATCAGAGGCAGTATGCATTCCGAGTTGAACTAATGAAAAAGTAGAAGAGGTTCTTTGGAAAACTCAACTTCTACTCGTGCATTTTTGAGCTGGTGACACCATTTTGTTGTCAGACGAAATAAAGACGAGGGAGAAAGTTGGGTTGTAATACTAGATCAGTTGATGCGATAGGACAGACCACTGACGTGTGAGGGGAGGGTGGGCTCCCGAGGTCATGGTAGGTCACTGAGTGAGGGGGAAGGGGGAGGAGGCGGAACAACTACGGCACGCTGTGCTGGACGGGGAGTGTGGTTGGTGAATCATTTGGAATGCGGGCGGCTGTATTCGCGGTCGTTGATGCTTGATTAGGGCAGGGGGCAGTCAGCCGTGAACGTAGGCCTTCGTAATGGACATCAAAGTCAACGTGGCGGTCGAAACTACCAGCACTGGAGTACCAAGCCTCGAGATATTCCCTCGGTCGTTTTGTGTTAGCCATGGCGACGACCCCAATGCCATCCCAACGGAATCGCTGGTCGTACTCGAGTGCATGGGCAAAGACGAGGGACAGGGGACTCGCAGACGGATAGCTTATTTGTATTCGTTGATACGGGTGCCCAGACATCGACTTGTATGTGCCAACATACACGCAAGAGCAATTAGCCCACAGGATGCGATAAATTACATTCGTCTGTTGCTCTTTGGGGATGGGATCCTTGACTCGAGATAGTGCTGCGCGTCGTGAAGATGCTGGTTTGTGGGCAACGTAAATACCCAAGCGGTTGAACTGCCAGGCGATTTGTCCTCTAGTGTAATGTTTGTGCATTCCTTATTCAGCTATAGAATTAGCAAAACATCAGTAGTTTTACCAAAATATCAGTATTTATATATTTATTTTCACTTTCATATTTACTACGTTTTGGCATGCGAATACCTTATATACAGCTAAAAAGGAAGTTTATTAAATTAAAGCCATTTCTGACGATTTCGGGTTATGGAGCTTTTCTAAATTAATGGGCATTTTTAAATTACACACCAGTGCCTTTAATAGTTGTCTTACTTATTTAATTCTTTCAAAATTGTACTTATTTTGCATAGAAATTAGACACATCAAATGGTGTCGGTTTGCGATCCATTGGCTACTAGTCGTAAATGTCATCTCATTTCATGAATTAGGTAATGCACTCTATGTCAAAAAATAAAAAAATCTGTAAAATTTCATAATAAACGTTAGTGCAGCCAACTGTATTTTCGTTTTATACGGTTGAGCGAGAACCTGCTCCATGTCCGACTTATTTACTTCTGTAGGAGTAAAGAAAATTTGGTTAAACTTCTTTCATTAACTGGCCTGTTTCGACAGATAACCGAAATTTTAAAATATGTTTTGAATTAGAAATGACTACATAAATGGAATTCTATTGTTCCGTATAGTGCATCACAGACACGAGTATTCTGAGGTGAAGCTGACTTCCGGCTACTGAGTGAGCAGCTTCTTCTGAACAACATACTGTCAAAAAGACTTTTACGCGGTAAGATCTGCCAGGCCGTATAACGTGTGAACTTCAATGGCTCGTCGAACTAACTGCAAAAGTAAAATATTTGCGGCCGAAAAGATGGTCTGCGATTTTATTTTCTGTAAATTTACACCTGCTCGTTTCAAATGAGTCCTAGTTGGACACTTGGGATTTCCATGGTGTACAGAGCTCGGAGGTAGATTTTCTGTACAAAATTATTCTGCAACGACGTTGTTAAGCGGAAGCTAGGAACGGGCTTAATCATTATAACCTTCTGTAACAGACAAACAGGAAACAACAGCAATGTCGTTAATTGCCAGATGCTGCTTGAAGATATTTGCTAATTATTTTGCATCTTCCGGTTAGATGATACTTGCCCGCGTGGAAGGAAAACACCGGCAGGTGAATTTGTTAACAGAAATGGTAATCAGATTAACCGTTATTGCCATATAGATGGCTGTCAATATTGAAAACACTTGCTTCTAAAGTGAGCCGAGTGGTTCGTTGTGAGTATAGTAGTTGGGTATCACTTCTCACATAACCCTAACCTTCAGCGTTATAAATCCATCCTTTTATTGGGAATATGCATTTCAATCAATTATGAGGCTAAAATCTTATTTACAAAAGTATTAAGCTATTGCTTGACACAGCATTATGACATGCGTCATACCCCTCGAAGATTACATTCCTTCACGTGCGTGAGGAAAGTCAATGCATTCGGAAAAGATTCGATTGGGGCCACTGAAAGCATTTTATTCTACGCGAATAACTTGCCTTGCGCCAAAAAGTTATGTTTACTTGAGGGATCTTGGACCTGCTACTAAATATATTTCTGTTGCCTGCAGCGGAACGACAGACTGAGGTTTATTTGCAGGTAACTCGTCATAGCCCAGTAGAACGCACTGTCCGGGATGCGGCAAAGAGAAATTACCAGGCGCACTCCCAAGCGCGCCTTTTTCTGTATGTTAAATTGACGGTTGTATCGTAAAGATTTTGAGTGTTCCTTGACGACGGCGAAATTGCTTGAGCTTCAAAAGAGTAGCGGAGGAATACCAGTGAACATTTAGTGTCCTTCAGTGTTCTCGATCCATCGTGTGATAATAATTGATCGTATTGTCTATGTGAAACATTCTTCACACGTCTTCGTCTAATTCTACTAGCAACAGAAAATTAAGTGGTGGCGGTTACTTAACTATATCGTCCTCTTGAAAAAAGTCTTTTGTTACAAAAACCTCCACTAGTACGGGTTGATGTCTAAAACAGTAATTAATATTGGCAATGTCCTGAAAAAATCGATAATTTAATCCCGACAAGAATATACTCCTCAATAATCAGAAGACTTACAAACATATCTTTTGTATAAACAGGACATTATTATGGCTGGCGCTGACTTCTTACTCCACTCCACTCGACTTTGCTCGGTATCGAAACAGGTAGCCGACTTAACTAACTGGGTCCGCTTTTTACTTATTTAGTGTATTAAGATAGGATAGACGAAATAGCGTAGCATCCACTGGAAGTACCAATAATTGCAAATGTTGCTCAATAGTAAGCGAACTTCAATTAACGAAAGAAAATATTTCAACCGTCCCATATTCACAAGGCCCTTGCAATTACTGTGTCCCGTTAATATTCCGCGATTATAAAATTATTGTGGCCAAGATTTCATCAAGGGTCTAAATGAAAAAGGACGCAGAGTTTGCAGCTGTGTTTGATGGGAGATAGTGTCTAAAGGACGACTTGAGAATTGTCATCTGAACGACAAGCATCCATGCCCACATCTAGTCAGTTGATAATGTGTCGTTTCCCATGAACAATGACAATCAAAATTTCTGACCGTTTCTACACCACATATTGCACATTCCCTAGGTGATTCACGGATTCTAGTGCGCAATCTACGGGAATGTTTGAAGGAAATTGCCTGTCTCCCAGGGCTCCGCACACCATTCGCCTGTCTGAATTTTCTAATTTTCATCCAAACTCTGCAGGATCAATGACCTGACCTATGCTACGGCTGTCTGTCTCATATTTCATATTTTAGGCCCCACCTGATTTCAGGGTCAAAGCCTTTACAGACACAAAATTTTTGGCCCTAACTTCATCATGCCTACTAGTTAGCAAGACATTCCTCTGTGGTAACAGATGACCCGAAACCTCAACAACACGGCTTATGTTCTGAGATCGTCATGCAACACGAAAATAAGGAAAATAACTGAGATCTGCATGTGAAGCATAAGCAGCGGTAAGTTTTTAAAACCCGTATTTGAATAAATCAAGCCGTACTTACTTGTGCGGTTTGATTGAGTCGACGCTGTTCCGCCTGGGTTAAATGAAGTGAAGTCTTATCTCCATCGAGACCATAATGCGCCCGCACGTAGACGGCTATGTCCTCCAAACATTCGACATTTACTTGGCTAATGCTGGCAGTTACGGTCATCTTAATTTACATGTATATCTGCCATTGCGTTCACGGCCATCCTGCGGTTACTGAGTTGATGGAGGGTAGTCGGCTGGCTCTCCCAAATGTCTATCATCCATTCATCGTTATTCGTTTGGATCAGTGCATCAGAAGCCTCCAGTCGATTGTGACACGCAACACGAGAACAAGCAAAAGAACTGGGCTCTGCATGTGTGGTATAGGCAGCGGTTAATTTTTAAAACCCGTATTTGAATAAATCAAGCCGCACTGATTTGTGCGGTGTGACTGAGTCGGCGCTGTTCCGCTTTGGTTAAGTCTTTTCTCCATCGATACCATAATGCACCCGCACGTAGACGGCTATGCCCTCTACACATTCGACATTCACTTGGCTAATGCTGGCAGTTACGGTCATCTGAAGCTACATGTATATCTGCCATTGAGTTTACATGCATATCCCAATGACATGTCCACCTAGCCCTAAAATATGTTAAACTAAGTCTGACTTTGTAATCTGGCCGTTCTATCTTAAGCCATGCTTCCATAATTCGGACATTAAGGAAGATAGGCAACAGGTGCTCGACCATGTATAAATGGCAAATCATCACATTGCGTGTTTTGTAGCAAACTTTTCCATCCGGCATCTTTGTACAATTTCCGGGGAGGGCTTTATGGCTAGCAATGGAAGACGCATGAATTACACGCTGTTCTTCCAGATGTCGGTGCAGAATGAAAATACGCCCGCGGAGTTATATCGTGTACTTGATGATCGAAATTGAAGACCAATGGCTTTTTAGCTATTATGCTCATTTAATCGGTAAGCGGTATTCTTGCTTGTATCGTCGAAACGGGATATGGTGCCCTGCACTTTGTCTGGAGAAGGGCTTGAAACATCGTATTCACAGCCAAATTACATGTACCGCTGTAAAAATTAGCAAACTAAAGCCTAGCATTCCAAAAATCGACGATATAACACTTTACTCCGTTTATGAAAATATAGTATGCTGAGCTTGTTATATGCCAATCATAACTCCACAGACTGGTTTATGGGCGATAAGAAAGCCCAATCTATAATTTTCTGATTCTGACAGAGGACTTTAGACAAACCGAGGTAGATTTGGTGGACTTTATGGTTTACAAGATTTAACTTAATGACTAACTATGATAATTCGTCGCCTACCAAATATTCGTTTTGTTCTTTAAAGCAGGAGAAAAATTCGCATAAATTATTTGTGTATTGCAATGAAAAACGCAATCTGACGTATTATTCAATTCCCCAATCACGCGTTTTTGGCTCTTCTGCGTCTTGACGAAAAACCAGTTATACTTTTCCCGCACTGTAAAATTCTGTCTGACGAAGGAAGTAGTTTCATTTACAAAAGTGGTCGGTGCGAAAAGCAGACATTAGCGGATCGTTAGAGATAGTGTTCAACAGGCATTCTGACAATACAATATGCTGTCACATATGAAAAGATCTGAAATGAAATTGAGGTTGAACTACCGTTTGCGCTAAGCCGGCGGCCATAATCGTGACTACACAAAGTCCAGCATCACGATTTGCCTGATTTTTGTTGCGCTTAGCCTGTAAAACTAGTAGACAACTAGGTATTACCTGGGTAGCTTAAGCGGAGTTGACTCTAGGAACCTGCATAAGTGTAAATGTATGTTGTACTCAGCTTTGTGGATAGTTGAAGGAAGCATTGTTTCGCCCAAATCCTTAGCTCCAGTGCTAGCATAACGTTTCTGTCATTGAACTTTCGTTGAATTCCCGAAGGTTAACGATTAATTCTTTCATGTGTCCGCTTCCTGATCCTTCATATAATGTTTGTTTCGTGTTTTGGGTTACTCTTCTCTCCATAAGTATATGCTCTTACCAAATCGATTGGGCATTTGAACTGCATTTAAATTAATGTGGCCAAAATTCACGTTGATCATAGTGTGAGGAGTATTTTGAGATTGCAGGGACATTTTTACGAGGGGAGATCAACAAGAACCGTTAACCTGACACCAGTCGAAATTTTTTTTGAGATAACTGACTAAAAAGCCCACACATGATAATTTCAGTAGAAGGGTTACGTGTCATTTGACATAATAATCTATCCCAGATAAATGAGATGATTAAGCATATTTTGAGGAAAACCGACCCGTTTGAATTCAAAACAGATGTTGGCTTTGCTGATATTAATGATTAATTCTTTAATGTGTCCGCCTCCAGATTCCTCATAAAATGTTTGTTTCGCGTTTTTGGTTGCGCTCCTCCCATAAGTATATACTCCTAGCAAATCACTTGGGCCTTTTAACTGCATTAAAATTAATATGGCCAAAATTCATGTTGATCATAGTGTGAGGAATACTTTGAGATTATAAGGGTATTTTTGCACGGAGAGATCAGCAAAAACGTCAACATGACGATAGCCCATAATTTGTATGACATAACTGACAAAAAAGCCCATTATTGTTATCTCAGTGGTAGGGTATCGTATCATATGACATAGTAGTCTCTCCCAGATAAATGAGATGATCAAGCATATTTTGAGTAAGACACACCCATTCGAATTCAAAACAGACATAAACAGCAGAACGTGTCGGTACAAAAGAAATTTCGCGACAGCTTATCTACTGCAGCCTGGCGCTGTCTAACACAGATGATAAGTAGGAAGCGCTCAATCCGCTAACCAACAAATGTCCTTTCGAATACTCGGTTAGGTACAAAAAAACGGAAATTGCGCTATACAGAAGCAGCCTACGTATAGCAGAAGATATCCGGCCAATGCAAACAGCTGGACCAAAATCTTTCTTGGATTTACACACTGCCCTTTTTTACTAATCCCACTCTTTGTTTTTCTCTGATTTGCGTTTCTAAATCACCGTTTTCAATTATTATTATGTTTGCAGCAAACAATAACCATACTGTTTTGCACTGAATTCTCTATAATATTCAAAATGACTTATGCTTACTACTTGATATCTGTGTTATGCAGTTACAAGTTACAGTTAATCAGCTGCCGCAAAGTGAGTTGGTGCAACTATAGTCTATTGTGTTTGCCATTATTTGTATCACAGGCCCTCTCAGTTTGTGATTGGTGGGTCTTTGAACGATGATCGCGGAGGGTTTGCTGAATTCCCGTTGTCGTACTTGTTTGAACAGACCTCGTTGGTGCGTTGCAGGTATCAGCATGTTTCGCGAGCTAGAGGGCTTCTCAAACACACATATGCTGCTCGATTTTTGATTTATCTAGCATTGAACAAAGCAAATAGTACACTTCCTTGGCTTGACTGCAGAGGCATGAGGCCAAATCAGATGTTGCCCTTAGACAAAATGCAGGTCATGCGACCTACGGCAATGCTACCTATTCCCCTTTCCTAAATTTAACGCCAAAGCACATCTCAAAATTGTTTTCTAGAGCATATAACATCTTTACGCAAGACAACCTGCATTAGGGTACGTTTCCATTACTACCGGGGCAAATGTGCCATCCGTGTCCATATTAGGATCGTTTACGTGATCCGAACTCACCAGGGTGACACGGAAATATGAATACTCCCGCAAAACGCGCAAGTTTACGCTAACTTCACGAAGGCGTACCTACTCCCATCTTCCATCTCTTTTACCTGTAAATTAACAATTGCCCACCTTTTAATTCATCGTTCTTTTAACTAGCAATGAATACTGGATAATAACCCGTTTGCACTTCAATCGCACATTCACATTACGCATCGACCTGATAGATTCCTTTTAAAGTTGTTGCCCAAAGAGCGGCAAGCTAGTGTCTGGAGCACAAATATGCACTCACCAAACCCACCTCTAGCTATCACACTATTCAGGCACGCTCGGCCACATGAGTTTTCATGAAAGTCGACGGCACAGCACCGCTGATCAAACCCCCCATCTCCTCATAAACACTTGCACCACATCAACCAACCACAGGCTCAAAACAACCAACTCCCGCCCACTGCCCGTCTCCCCCGTGGCCTGAACGGGATGGGGAGTAGGAGCCACCAAGCTCTTTATGTGAGATCCCCGTGCGCAAATCCGATAACGCCAGTCGGAATCCGATATGGCCCCCCGTGTTGGTCCGGCACATATATTACGTGGCCCGTTTGCGGTGCACGACTACCAAGCAAACACCACACCCGTCTCGACCTCTCATACTGTCCAGGCGCACTCATAAAAATCTGCTGTACAGCAACGCTTATCACCGCAAAATTGCAGGTCATGCGCACTTTCTAAACGCAACAACTGTTCAATCTCCTCAACATCAACATTCCAGCCCCCAGCGTGGCCGCCACTAGCAACATCACCACCACCACCACCACAACCAGCTCTGCAGTTACCAAACCCTCCGGCTTGCAAATGCACACTGCGCATTCGCCTAGTACGTCACTTTGTAATCCATCGCACCGAGACTGCCCATTGTCATCCCCAAACTGCCTGCACTTATCCGCACATATTTAGGTATCGCATGGGCCTACCGGGGCATCCATTAAAAAATGCCCTTATTTACTGCAAGCTATGCTAAACATTTCCTCACTAGCACATGAAGGACGTCCGGAATCGCACACTGCTGGCAAGGAATGGACAATTGTCGCTTAATTGGGGAGTTCACTATTCGGCACTATCACTCAGCTTGACCCCATAGGTCCGTGTCGATTAACAATTTTTTGCGAAGTCCAAGGTTGTTATTTGAGGTAGGACTTTTTTCAGTCATTTTAACCACCTCCCCCCAATCTCATCATCCGTCAGTCGGTCGGCTCCGATAATCGACTTGTGCACAGGAAGGTGAATAACAAGTTAGGTCGGCAGTCTCTGCGCCTATTCCCAGCTATAAACTATCTCCTGCGATTGAGACAACCAGGGTGCACATAAGGCCAAGTGTAATGAGGTTGCCAATGCACAGGATAACTCGGACCTCGCAGCCATTGCATTGCTTGTTTGTGCTTCGAGTGGTCAACTGCTGAACTGACAGCGAGATTCCAATGGCTCTCTCTGAATGGCTCCATTATCCATGTGAGATTCAGACTGCCTACCCCAATTTGTGCGTAATCCTGACGTGTGGGATTGGGAAACCGTGTGTTATATACGGCGTGTTCGAATTTGCCCTTTAGCCATGTCTACTATGGTACCCACTATCCACCTCAGACAGTCAGACAGAGCACCCGTCAACGGACAAGAAATCAGAAAATGACATCGACATCCTTACGTGTGTGATTAGGGGACCAGGTGGTGTATGCGGCGTGCGCGAACTTGCTCTATAGCCATGTCTACTAAGGCGTCCACTTCTCATATCGGACAGTCGGACAGAGGACTTGCCCACAGGCAAGAAAGCAGAAAGTGCGATCTAAGGTTTCAATGCATACCGCCCACCAAAAACGACTTAACGAAACTAAATCTTCCTTAGCACGAAAATAGTTATGACTTGAAAGCCTGCAAACGGACAGGATTAATCGGTCCTCCATTGAGGTCGGAGAGTCAGGCTGTGATGGCTCCTGCTTTGCATAGAATTTGTGGCACTCTCACGTAGTTGGAATCCACCGTGATGTGAAGGCACTCTTAGAGGTAGGTTTCCGAATTGCTAGCCAACCATGCCCTCTCTCACCCTCAATCATTTAGAGTCTGTAATAACAATGGGTCCAGGTGAGAACGAAGGAGTGCGGTAGATGGTTCGCGGGTCTACCACCATTATAACCTAATCCATGTGCAAATCGCCATCCTTGCATCCGCCCTGCTGTAGGGCATACGGTGGATCTTCCCAAAATCGAAAGTTCTCCGGTCATATAACGATATGCTTTTGCTGTTGACTCGTCCGAACCAATTCAAATATTTTTCCTCATTTCATTTATTTCCGGAAAGATATACTTACATACAAACACCACTTGCATTTAGTTAATTAAAGAACGTATTTACAGGTATCTTTATGCATTTGAGGAACATACTTGGGGAACTGACGTTTGTAATGCAGACCACACTGTTGACAATACGTTGACCTCAGCCTCTGTTAATTGCTGCCGAACACTTATACTTTTCTCGCAGTTTGGAATGTACGATATGGATTTGAAAGATAGGCTATTCAACTTCTTAAGTAGAAAATATTCCACAAATTCCACGTTCACATGAGCGAAAGTAAATATTGCTTTTACACGTTTGGATTGAAGGCGTCCACGGATTTCAGGGAGTTTCCTTTCATGCCAGAAATCGTTTGTAGGTACAGGCTCTATCAGAGCGTGTGACGTCATAACAGAGGCGTATATTTCGGCCACGCAGTAGTAAATGCTTCCTTTATAATTCGGAGGTCCGGTTTGCCTGAAGCATTGGCTACGATCACTGAGGAAATAGGCGAGCAAGCGCCCAGTCAAAGCAGTGATACAGTCCGGAAGTTCAACAGATTGTTTGAAGTTGAGTTGCATTTTCAGTAGCCGTTCAAAAATTGGAATGATGGATTGGTCGGAAGCATTTGGGCATTTAAGTTGAGCTGTAAACAATAAACCATTATCTCAGTACTTTTTGCTAGAATTTTCCCATTTAAGAGGTTACTTCACTCTTATTTCGTAACAAATGCTCATTCTGTTCCCCTTAAAACAACGCCACACTGCAGGAATTAATAGCATTAGTTAATTAATACAATTTTCCCTATTTCAGAATGCAGAAAGCATTTGCCACTCTTCCTAGTTATGTACCTATCAGAAAACCTTAGTGCAAATATTAAATCGGAAGGACTAAGGGATTACATGAATAGTTTTCTCCCTGTGACGAAGGGCAATATCGGTCATGTAGTGTCCCTTCTGAAAGTTACTGAACCTGTATTGCGAATCTGGTTCTAGGCGATTCAGGTTCATAAGTGCACAGCCCGCTCAAATAAACTGAAACTGGGATGTTTTAGAAGTGTTTCAATTCTACTTCAAGATAAAATATACATAGTGCATGATATGCATGATTTGTTTTATGTCTGAATTGAGTGAGTACATATGTAACCAAGTATAAGATTAGGTCAAAGTGAACTTTCATGAAAATGTCCAATGCCCCTATATGCCTCTTTTCTGGCAATAATGTTTACTATATAAAATGGTAAAGGATGCAGATTCGCTTTCCTATACTACGTTGGTGTACATTTACATTTTTTGATTCGTTTGTTGTCCTATGCTTTTTTCTACCAACCTGCATGTGAAAACATTTTAAGAACCAGTTCGCATTACCATGCGCAAACCATCAGGTAGAGCTTGTCTTATGAAATAAAAATTAGATTAACTACAATTAATAAAATCTTCGCTACGGTGAATGAAAACCATAACTCAACTGCATTTGACGGTGTATGCACAGACAGAACATAGTGTGTTAGAAGTACAATATACGACAGGCTGCAAAAGGCTAGGGGCTCCTTCCAAAGACCTTACCCATTTCATATCGGCAGTCATCACAATCACGTATTTATGCATGCTATTCAGGTAGACACTTACAAAAATGTCTTAGAAATCGAAAGACATTTGACCCAAATCACCTTCTATCAGGACACACAAATACGGGCCACAAGATCGAAGTAAAAAACCGTTTTGATAAGACGTTAAAGCTTACAAGAGCATTGATTCATAACTATATTCACAGTATGATAGATTCAGATTCCAAATATTATTATATACATTATGACCTTACGGTTTGTTTCCATAGAGAACAATCGTGGACAACCAAACGACAGGTAAAGCAGACAACTCAATATGCAGATTATCGCACGTTCTGCCATGAGCGCATCTGGCGCATACTTTCGCAAAAGTATTATTTTTAATATACACCCAGAATAGCCAATTGTGTTCTTCGATACAAGCAAATGTTCATTGGTTTACCCTTTAATACGTACGTTTTGAAAACCTACCTGAAGAAGAAAAATGCCGGAATATAATGCATATGAATTTATGGTCAGATAAAAATACATAGAACCCCTCCGACATGGATGTAAATACGAAAACATCGTTTTTTTCGACTGCGGGGATGACAAGCCTTAATCAGCACTTGCGTCCCTGATTTTTACTACCTTTAAGAGGTAGATAAGATGACCTTTGTCAATATTGACGCCTATCCGTTGTTTGATTGGGAAATTATCTACCAAGCAAATTTCACCTCAGCCCAACAGGACAGTTGAATTTATGAGCCCCTCACCTTGGCGTCCCATTTCACACCACACAGCGCGTCTACCACCTAGCCCGTTTGTGGGCATCCTTGTATACTCTTCGGGAGCGTAAACGCACCCACCGGTCCGAGAACTGCCAGAGCATTCCAGACTGCAAGAGAGATAAATTAACACGCAATAGTGGAGCGTGCAAATATATAGAGTCTAGATTATCAGGATAAACTGGGCTTCACCATCTGATCTAGCTGTTTGCATAGGCCGGATCCTCCTGCTATACGCAGGCTGTTTCAATGTAGCACAATGTCCGAGTTGTCCGTATCCTAGCAAGTATTCAAAAGGACATTTGTTGATCAGCGGGTTGACCGCTTCGAGCTTTTACTTTCCAACCTCGTCTACTTTCTCGCTAACGATTTCAGCATCCACCTTCGGCTTACGTCCGTTCCAATGCTCACAATGCGCTTGCATTTGGTACCAGGGCGGAGTAATCGTTCCTTGTCCAACCCTCGATGAGGTAATTGCCGTTTTAATTTTATAATGTCAGAATAATAACGAATTTCGCTAATTCCAAAAACATTTGAAAGCGGTGGGTGAAATATTTGTTTGCTTACGTGAATTTTCGATTAATATTCATTAAATATTTACAATTATTTGTACGTTTAGTGGGCTCTTCGATATTTCCTCTGTCCTAGCAAAACACATTTATGCAGTAAAAGACAGACCCAGTTACAAAGGTCTTTTACTTTTTATGATGCTAGTTCAACGCAAAACAAATTCTTCATTTTTTCGAATGCTAAGATTACTCGTTTTGAAGTTTGAAATAAATAGCACTGATAGATTTCTTTAGTATGCATTTACGCTGACAACTGTAGCAGCCGCTCTAATGTCTCCTTCTCCGGGACGGTTCTTTTAAACAAGAGCCTGGGATGCGCATATTCTCTTCCATTTATTGACAGATATTCACGAAAACGTAGGCAGGCATGCCACTCCGTTTTCCATTGAAACATTCTGCAGCTAAATGGTGAGAAAACCAGCAAAGAAGTTCTAATGTGAAAAAAATACCAATAGTGGCCAGAGTGTAAATATATGAGTTAAACGAGTGTACATGTGGCTGCATAAGTTGTTTAGATACTGTGTGGGCACAGACCTAGTTTTTAGTTATGAATTTTAGAGATTTTATACGTCTTAGCCCTCTCAAAAATGGTATATTGAATCATCGATATGTCCGCGTACGGCTGAGCAAACATTGTTAAGGCTAGGGTAGTATTTACGGCTCCGCAAACAGTTTCAACAAGTCGCCTCGCAGGCATAAGACAGTCACTTAGGCTCCTAGCTTCACGAACGTGAGTACCTCCTGGCTTTGCAATTGGCAGCGATTGGCCTCGGGCTCACGATAGGCTGTTTTCGAGCCGCCCGAAGCTCCAGCAAACTCCTCATGCGAACCTAAAGGCGTATGAGAAGGACTCCGGGCACCTTTGTCTGTCCAGGGTTTTGTGTGGTCCGCAAGGAGACAGTAGAGCTTTAGACCGAACCCTATCTTCGTTCTTATCACAGGCTGCGGGCATGCGTCATCGTGGCATCAGTGTTAATCACGACCAGCCCCCCTTCCCGGGCCTCCAATTGTCTTGCCGTTATAACCGGTCTTCCCTTCCACATCGATGTTTTTTGCTGAGTAAGGCATTGAAACGTTGATTATCTTTGTTAAGGCCGTTCAGTAGACAACTTCCTTGCGCACACTGAACGGTAACCGAATACGGGAAGAATATGGATAAAGTATCTGCAAACAAAAAACGCATTCTGTCACCCTACAATCAAACGTGAAGATAAACTTTTTTTGATATATTCGACATCTTCATTTTAATGCACTTGAAGTATAAGCATCCCTTTATGGGCAAATGCACACGTACGAATAAGATATCTCTAGTCCATGAAAAGGAAATTGCATTTCTCCTGAAGATGATGCATTGCCATCGCGATATTGCAGCCATGATGCATTTGTTTACTATAGTGGTACTGGGAAAAAAGGGTTAGGAAACTTACCTCATAACGACTAACACAATGTCCGCACGTAACAGCAGCACCAACAATGGGACTGTGTAGTCTAAGGTCACTGTTGACGGCGAACGCCATAAAAATCCTCTCCGGCAAAGTCGGGCTAAGCGCTTTAGCCATACAGCATTGATTTGTGGAATATATGTAATGCTCACCATACAGAAGACATGTCGAATGTGCGGAATCGAGCTTAAATTGAATTAATAAAATGGAAGTTTTGTGTTTTGAAGGAATTTTGGAGTAACAATATAGCATTGCCTTTTTTCCCAACATAATGGATGCAGTGCACCTCCCTTGTTGAATTGAAAAAAATGCGCATGATATTTTATTATCGCGTAAATGGTTATATTTCAGGAGTTGGTAAAATAAAGTTCCATGGCGCATTTCGTAAGCCACTTTCAGATTCCTGAGCTTTGGGCCACTGTTAAATCTCCATTTGCAACTTAATTTTCACGACGGCTTACAGGAAAACACTTTTTTCAACGAATTTATCACTCATCATCTAGGCATTTGATTAGCAACCGAAATACCCATCTATGTCCTCAGATAGATGAATAACACTATTGGCTATAAGGAGCTGATACGAAACCCAGGATATCGATGCGATAGGAATTCGATAAACAAAAACAAAAATATGTACGATACGGCAATCCCAAGCAAATGCTTGGTAAGACCGACTTATGTCGAAGTGTAACCTGATTCTTGATTCGGCTTGCTGGTTTTTTTGATTTTCTCTGGGCAAGTATACTCGGTCACATCAGAAATCGGACGATCAAAGGCGGTTTTCGTTTTCATTCTCACATTTTGCGTACGAGTAGCTTATTGAGGTGCGTCCAGTATCGGCCTAATGGATTTCAGCCAACTTTCGGTCTCGTTTTCGTCATCGAACCCCCTCTACCCCCCTAACCCAAAATATGAGTTTCATTCAGGCGGGTGCAAGCGCGATGTACATCACGCCTAGTCCTGCCCGCAATGTGCTTGCTACATTTGAGTAAAACACACTTTATGGTGATATTCTAAGTAGGGCGTTCAAAAGTCTGTTAAGCAGACAACTTACAGTGCGTGACCGATCTCATGAAATATTGACCGAAATTCAGGAAAGCGTTTTTTGATTAGGAAGGATAACATAGGTGGGGTAGTACTATTGATTAATATGTAGCAGAATCCTATAGCATTTCGGACTTGCCAGGCTATCGGCTTTTAAATGCATTTCCTTTTGACCTCCTGCAAAAACCACACTTGGTAAAAAATGACTACTTATGTAACATACATTTTTTCGTATTGGTTTTCGATAGTGTTATAAATTCAAATATATTTTGTATAAAACATGTACAAGATAATGTTTTCTTTTACTCTTTTGGTAGAAAATCACATTTTATTGATATTTTATACTTAATGTAAGTGCATATTTGCGTTTAAAATTTTTTAAAATCATGATATTTCTAAGACTGTGAGATGTCTATGCATACAGAACCACACCTGTCCGTTTACAAATGCTCCTCATGAAATGTACGACACAGTCCGGATCCATTTCAAAATTTAATGAACCTTCTATGGTATCTTCTTAAAGACATAAAGGAATATAAGATTCTCCTTATACTTAAAGCATGCACCTTTTAGGCTGAAATCCCCAAACGTTAATACAATGGCAGATCGGAATCAAAATTATTCGGGAATTTGGAAAGCTTTTAAAAACCTAAATATCCACTTTCGTTAAATATAAAATATAAAAACAAGGTGATTTTCTACCACAGGAATAAAAGAAAGCATATTTTGTGAATGTTTTTTACGAAATATTTTTAAATTTATAAGACCATCGAAAACAAATATGAAAAATGCATGTTACATTAGTTACCATTTTTTACCAAGTGTGGTTTTCACAGGAGGTCAAGAGGAAGTGCATTTAAAAGCCGACAGCATGGGAAGTCCAAAATGAATCCGTTGGTAAAATTTAGTTTCATGCTGTCCTTTTGAAAACCACATTCAGATTTCTGGATGTTGGGCTGTTTTGAAATCTCTGCTCGTAACTTAAT
Organism: Spirometra erinaceieuropaei; assembly: GCA_902702965.1. Taxonomy (NCBI): domain Eukaryota; kingdom Metazoa; phylum Platyhelminthes; class Cestoda; order Diphyllobothriidea; family Diphyllobothriidae; genus Spirometra; species Spirometra erinaceieuropaei. Next base: position 214,622 of record CACRXP010000512.1, read on the forward strand.
TATAGCGACGACTTTTAGGAAAGCACCTTCCACAGCTAATTATTTAATCATCATTTGGGCATTTGATTAACAACAGATGTGCTCATCTCGGTCTTCAAATAAGTGGAATACAATATTGGCCATTAGAAACGCCGTGAAAGTCGACGACATCGATGCGATGGGAATTTGGCAAATAAGAAACATGCAAATATTTATGACACGGCAATTTCGAGCAGATCTTTGATAAGACTGACTTACATGGATGTGTAACCTGAGCTTTGACGCAGCAGTCTTGTTATGTTGATTTTCTTTGAGTTATTTTACCCGGCCACATAGAAGTTCGGACGACCGGAGGCGGTATCCGTTCGCATGTCCACTACTTGGCTAACAGTGACGTATCCAAGAGTGTCCCGTATCGGTCCTTGTGGATTTCTGCTGAAAAAAACGCCAACACCTGATCTTGTTTTCGTGACCGAAACCCAGCCCCCCCCCTCTCCTTCTCCTAATCCAGTGTATGGGCTTCGTGTGGGGAGGTGCTAAAGCGCTGGGCATCACACCCAATCCTGCACTTAATGCCTCCTACCGCATTTTTGCAAAATACTCTTTATAAGGATACTTTGCCTATTGGCATTCCCTTCATAATGCCCGCTGACGCTTGCCCCTACTTTTCGACGACCTCGTGACAGTCTCGAATACCGTCTTCCGCCATTTCTGTGTACTGTGAGTTTTACCATCTGCTTCCCCCACTCCGTCTTTTCATTTGCCATCACTCGCTTCCTGTCTGGTTCTCCTTATATCTCCTGCCAATCAGACGTTCGAGCACATCCTCTGACCTTTTCGCGCCAATTTCCTGTTATTTTCAAAATTAACGCGGCTTATTATTGTTTTCCACTTACTCCATTTGGAAGAAGTTCGTCTTTATCACAAATTTTACTTTCTCACGATGTGAACTAAGTTTAACGCTGTTCTCGTTAACCCCACCCGTAAAACGCCCCCATACACACATTGGAGTTAGCCTGGATTGTGTTTTCACTTACACGTCCAGATAAACCAGTCACACCAAATTTCTGAAGTAATCAGCAAATATGGGCTTTTTGTAAGGTTTTGCTACTGAAATGTGAGTAGGCCGTCTATAAAAACGTGGGAATAAGATTTGAACCCCTGGAATTCAAACTCTCTCTAACGACCGATGACTTCTTTTTCAAAACACCGTTAGGCCGTTGACCTCGCATAAGTTCTTCCATTATCTGATTGTCATTTTTGTCCAGTTTGAGTAATAATGTTATCGAAGGACGGACCTGTCTCTGGAAATTTTCCCCAGAAATGGGTTGGCACGTATAATGCTTGTTTAATAGATTAACCAATTCCCAGGATCTGTAGAAAACAGTGTGACCTGAAGGACCAGGTGGCCTTTTTATTTGCCCTAGCATATTTGGTTGTCTTAAACATAAAAGTGAGGACTGCAGTTTGGCGCAATTTAAATGAATCCATTAAGCCCGTTAGTTTACCAGACGTTCTTTACCTTGTACAGACGTCTGAATCGACCGCTCACTGTAGACTGTCGGGGCGTGGTAACACAAATGCGAAATGCTCTAAAGCGACGTCGTCCGCAATCACAGCCTGTTTAGGCAAATCGAAAATCAGTACAGTAGCTGCACTGACCGTAGGCTACGAGGCCAAGTCAAACAGAACATTCTGGCAAGGTTACAAGTTAGTTAGCTGCAAGTGGAGTGATCAACCCAGACGGAATGTTGATTATTTCTATTTCGGCGGGGCATGGAATCATACATGTTCAGAAACATCAAATGTTTTGTCAATCCGCTGACCAGACACAGATGAATTTTCGTTTTTCAACATACGCAAAAGCTTTCTGACTTGTGGTAGTCCGTCCCCGTGGTTGACGGTGATACTTGTTGCTCCCTTTGCCTGCAGGCCGTCCCGCGTCCCCTGTCAAGGGGTGGCTGGTGACGAGCTAAACCTGACAACGGCGTAGAATGAGCTGGAGGCCAGTCGACTCCGCGCCCTCTGTTGATTGGCTGCCGGCGGACAAACCTTAGGCGCATGCACGTGCTTCGCGCAATTGGTCGGCGACATCAACGTTTGACACGTCTGTTAAAATGGCATGCTCTAACTGCTTGCTAGACTGCAGGCACACTTCCTCGCCTCAGCAAAGCTTGTATGTCTGACGTCTGCACCGGGAACCTCCAAGTTGTCATGCGCCTCACTTCGATAAATTAGCAGCCACTAGGGGTGGTCTGACTATTTTGCGACTGGCAGTCCTCACGAATTCAACAGCAGTAGGAATGATCAGAATCTGCAAACAAATTAATAATTGATAAGATTTGCATATTTACATCTTTTACCTCAACAACCGATAGAACATGTTATTCGGCTGTATTATGAAGCCCATTCGGTGTCAGTGAAAGACACTGAGAATAGATGCATGCATCGCAAGTTCGACGAGCACCTCGGTGATTGGCAGACTGACAGCTAATCGAATTTTCTGGTCTCATCCAGGCTAACGGGGGTCCGCAGTGCTTGGATGATTTGGTTGACATTCTGCGTCCCCATAGAAAGTTATTCTCATACCTTGAAACGCCTTTGTATACTTTGTACGCGGAAAATCGTAACAGGCACATATTTTTACTTCTTACAGTCCGGTGGATGCGGTCCTCGTCTTGCCTACTTGTGCATCATCCTGGTTCTTTTTTACAACACTTAATCACACTTGTGGCATTGCATACTTGCCTAAGAATGGTCTTAAAAATATTGAAAATAAATCTAATCAGTCGCCATGATAGTCTTTCAACCACAGGGTTTAGAATCTACCGGAAAACGATGAATGCAGAGTATGACTCGCAAATTTGTTTCAGGTCTTTTCTGAGTATAGTGGCGGCCTACGGCCAATTCTCCTAATACAACTGTTTCAACTTTTAGTCTTCACTGGGCTAGAACAGCGTATTGGCGCCCGACACCATAACTGACTTCCATTGCATATTACACGACCAATAGTCGGGTATAAATTATAATAAAGGAATCTTGTCTAATTTTCATGGACTTCCCGACGCTAATCTATGTTGTCCTGCATAAACGTCCTTTAAAGATGAACGTGTCTGGGAATCTCAGGAAAAACGAAATTCAACTAAGGACGTTGAGACGCCTGTTTGTCTACAAATTGGTCCGCTTTTCTTCCAGTCTAGAATGCAGCGTGGAAATAAAGCCTCATTTTTAGTGCTCTTTATGTCCAAAAATGTTCAGTGAGCACTCCTGAAAGCAGATTCCATTCTGTGTAACAATTATCCAGATATCAGTGACTAAAATGTTGGGCAAGGATCGATTGCGCTGTCTGGGTCCAAATTGTGAGCCCAATGATGACAGTGAAAGTAAAGTGAACCAAAGGAGGATGCTGAAATCGTTATTGGGAAAGTAGGCGAATCTAAAACGGAACTGGTGTTTTGGTTCGGAGTGAGGGTTGATTTTAGGGTTTGGGTTAGTGTCGGATCTCCAAGTGACTTTGAGTTTAGGGGTAGCGTCAAGTTCAGGGGTTCTGTTTAAAGTTAGGGGTACGGTTAGGGCTGAGGTTTGGGTTAAGATTTAGGTTAAGTGTTACGATTTGGGTTAGGGCTAATGATTGGACTACGGTTAGGCTAAGGCTGATGTTAGGGTAAGGGTTTGGGTTAGGGTAGTGTTTGTGTGAGGTTTAAAGCTAGATTTAGCGTTTAGTTTAGGGCGAGCGTTATGTCTAGGTTTACTTTTGAGGTAACAGTTATAAGTAACGTTAGGTTTCGGGCATTGCTGTCCCGCGTGTCTCGTCAGCCAGGTCTTTTGCTGGGATTCCGGGCCTCGTGACGAAATCGCCTTATAACAGGTTTCCCTTTGCCGTTTTAGCCTTGGATACCTTCCCACTCACGATTTCAGCATCCTCCGTTGGTTCACTTTCCTTTCAATGCCCTCATAGACATTACAATTTGGACCCGGACGTCGCAAGCGGTCCTTGCTAAATCTTAATTAGCATCCGCGTAGTTATAAAAGTTGCGTTATGATTTTTTCGTGTCCGCTTATGTATTCACTACACAATAGCACTTTTGACTTCAACCATCGAAATGGAGAAAGTCCATTTCATGTGTCTGAAGAGCATTTGGTACTGTTTAGGTGGACGCCAATAATTCCTTAAACTTCAGGCAACGACAGTTTTCTCTCCATTGTCGACAGATTCTTCGCTTTACGTATTAATTTTTTTAGAAAAAAAAGCATGCAGTCTATGCCATGGTGATGCCATGTTTTTTTTTGTCTGGACGAAAATCTAACATAGCCAGTTTTGCCGTTGCCGTTGAAATATGAATACATTTTCCACATCTTAAGATGCACACTCCCAGAAAAAAGGCACGCCAAACGCCATTGTAAATATTGCTCAATTTAGCTGAGTGATGTGTGAGAACCTGTCATCCTTATTTTGTGAAGAAATCCGCCCTCAAGGCCAGAATCCTTTTACCACAGGTCTCGATAAGAAGGGTAGTTCCAACTTCTACCTGCACATCCAAAATTAATCGTTCTTATTACTGCTGACAGAAACAAACAAGAGAGTTCTGGGTAGCAGTTCAGAAGACGAAGATGTGACCACTGGAACAAGAAATATATTGGCCGGACGTTTCGGATTCTCAGTCGAACCCATTATCAGAGAAAGTCGCAGATAAGGGTTATGGTGGCACAATGAGAACAGTATTAATAGCGCGTGGATGCCGTGGAACCATAGGCGCACTGTAATTAACAGGCTTCGCAATCACGATTCGACGGTGGGAAAACATTGCCCTTCGAGGGTCGCCTACATATGCGCAGATTCGATTTCTGCACAGGTGTCTCAACAACAGTGTGCTGCCGAAGTGTGTTTCATACAAACCTCCGGTTAACACAGAGCTAGCAAGACGTCATTACTTTAACACGCAATTTTCAGATGCGTTCGATGTTCCACTGGGTGGATGTCTGGCAAAAGCATGGGGACAACAAAGAAAGCAATAGAAACCTACCTGGCATCCTCGAAGGAACTGAGCTCATTAGGCATGCATTGGCCGCACTGCAATAGTGAAGTTTTAATGTGATGGAAAGCACACCCGAACGAAGTGAAACAAATCGAGGGAAACATTCCATAGGCATGTAGCAGAATGGCATACAATTAATGACGATCAAGAGAACGGAAGCCTATCTGGAGGGAAGTGCATTAGAGAATTGATGTTGATGTACCTAGCCTAGCCTCTCACTGAATTTGGTGGGAAGGATAGCACAAGGAGAACTACAACAAGTGCATAGGGCACTCAGTCTGAACAGTGTCGCTGACTCATCCAGCCTAGCTACTCGCCGGACTAGGAAGGAAAGCGAATGCCGGCAGAAGTAAGAGCAGTTGCATTTGTCGGACATTGTCAAATGCACCTTTCTAAACCGTCATCGAACTCGGGCTCTGCTTTAAAATATGCTATTTTAACGTTATACTGCCTGCTAAAAAAACAATTTAGCAAGCTGAGCGCACGACATTCGTAAGTGCGGCTGCCGCACCCAACCTCACCTATAATTGCCGTTATATAACTGTCGCACATTGAACTAAAATTTCGGTGTTTCGAATAACGAATATCTTTGACCATTTGTAGTAGCAAACAGAGCATTTGCGTAGACGTAGGTGCACAGTGGTCATTAAGTCCCTCGTGGAAATCCTTTTCAGATATGCGCCAAACCATGCGATCATCAACCGTTCAGAACATAGAAAAAAAACGTGATAACATACTAGAATATCAATAAGGACGGGGAAAGAATTACGATAGTGGTTGAATTTGTAACTGTCGAAATAAATGCCGAATAAATCTGAGACAGGGCCTCCATACTACACCTTCAGTCCTGGCAGTAGTCTGCCCTATCTACCTCTGTCTACCATACACTTTGATTCCTTAGATTTAGACGGAAATCAACCTCACCTAGGTGAAAATGACTAAGGTAATAACGTTCAGTTGCCATAATGACCAGCCAGACGGTCCACTGGTAGCCAATATATTACAGTAATTATCATAGTGGCTTTGTACACTAAGCGTTACGACGGCATAAGTGAGAGTGGGGATGAAACATTCTCGGGTCAGACAGCGGCCATCCACTCAAACTGCGTGTGACTGGTGCCGGGCTAGACACACGAAAGTTCTTCTTCTCCAACAGAGTGGTTTCAGCTTGGAATGCCTTGCCTGAGGATGTTGTTATGTCGGGATCCGTGGATACTTTTAAACGGAGGCTAGATCACCATTGAATCGCGAACCACAATAACGGCGGTCTACCGCCACCTTGATAGGCAACATTTAAGTAACACATGTTTATGTAATTTACTAATTTGGACTACGTCGCACACCATGCCTGTAGACTAAAAATTTTTTACATCTTTTCCCGTATCTTAAGTGTGCTTCAACTCTCCGCTGTATTTAATCAACAAGGCAAGTTAATGTGCCTCTAAACTCTGTTAACGCATGACATTCTGTGTTCATCTGTACAGTTTTTGCTCTTCCCCTCGCATTTCTTTCATGTTACTTCCTTTCCATTTCCTCCATATATATCCTCTGCATGTAACCAATAGGGAATGCAAAGGTACACACCTACTTTCCCTGAAATATACTGATACTGATACGCGGTACGGGGCTCTGCGCCCTTAACTAATGTCGTGCATGACACTCTGATCGTCGTTTTTGACGACGGTCACCGTGTAGTACACAGCCAGATGAAGTAAACGTGGCGTTTTGCGCATAACTTAGTTTACAGTGGCAATAGAGACTTGGCTAGATCGCAGTTTGTAGCAAGACCTCGTAATACAAGTGGCGGGAGGGTTGTTTACCGGGCTATTTTGTTAAGCTCCGTAATCACATCTGGCCCATTTGGCTTCCGTTTTACGTTTAAGATTAGGATTAGGGTAGACTTTCGTGGCATCTACCGCACGCTCCCCTCCTCCCCACCTGTGCCCAGTAGCCGGCATGGTCCGACCCGCGCCTAGGCATACCACCCCACCCTCCTGTCCACAGGAAGCGCTTAGCCGAGATTTTAACCAACATAGACAAAATGACGGGTCAGAAAGTGAGAGATGACTGGACTGCCATCCACAGCAGGAGCGCAGGCGAATCTACCGGCAGGGGCGAGGTGCTAGATCACTGCCAGCGCCCATCAGGCTGAGAGCGACATGGTTTGCTGAGTTGTGGCACAGCAGACGCACTCAACCCTTTACGTCATACATAGAGGAGCGGTGGCAGGTCCATGATCAGGTTCACGTCCCCCGGTCTTCTTGTTTCTGTCTTGAAACCGGACCCAAGAATAAGAAGGAGGAAATAGCGCGGTAGATACAGTGCTAGTCCACTAAAATATTGCAGCACGTCAGAAGGTAAAAGAGCCGAACGAATGTATCTTCAGAACCTATTTGCAGCCAATGGTTATCGTAGAAATTTTATCAAGAGAAACAGACGTCGGGCGCAGAGACGACGGCCACATGAGCAGCAACTTGAAGCCTGGAGGGCCGTTCTCTACGTTAAAGGGGTCTCTGAGGTGGTCTCTCAACTGTTACAGCCCGCCAGAATATGCATAACACTTCGAGACCAGGCAACACTACGGCGCCGTCTGATGCAACCTTAGGACACACTGCCACCCGCCGAAATCTCAGCAGTTGTCTACAAAACAAACCGCAATGAGGGCGACTACATCTATGTGGGAGAAACCGGGCGGAAATTGCAGACCGACCTACAGTGCGTGACCTATCTCATGAAATGTTGGCTGAAATTCTGAAATGCGTTTTCAATTAGGAAGGATTACTTGGTCGCGGTCGTAATATTGCTTATCATGTGGCATACTCTTATAACATTTCGGACTTGGCAGGATGTCGGCTTTTAAATGCATTTCTTTTCAATCTCCTGTAGAAAGCGTGCTCGGTAAAAATGACTACTTATGTAGCATGCATTTTTCCCATTGATTTTCGATGGTCCTGGAAATTCAAATATATTTTATAGAAATCACAACCAAACATATGCTTTCTTTTAGTCAATCAATAGAGAATCATGTCTTCTTTATATTTTATACTTAAGGAAGGAGTATAATTAGGTTTGAAAAAGTTTCTGATTATGGGACTTTTTAAGACCGCGATATGTCCATTCACATAGCATCGTACCTGGCCGTTTACCAATGCTCCTCATGAAATGTACAACATGGTCCGTATCCATTGCAAAATTTTATGTAACCTGTATGATATATATTTAATGACATAGAAAAATATGTAATTTTCTTTACGCGGAATGCATGCACTATGTAGAGTTTAATCACTAAGCGCTAATGCAACGAATGATCAGGCTCCAAATTTTTCGGCAATTAGAAAAATTTTAAGACCTAGTTCATAGTGACCCAACTGTGAAAAACTCGGCGCCTCGGTAGGATTCGAACCCACGCAGTAAGGGCGAAGGCTTTAGTACAGCCAACGCTCTAACCACCTGAGCTATGAGGCCCCGCCGTACGACGCGAGTTTTATCACACTTGGGTCAAGTTACCCGCCCAACCTAATTATACTCCTTCCTTAAGTATAAAATATAAAGAAGACGTGATTCTCTATTGATTGACCAAAATAAAGCACATTTTTGTTTGTGGTTTCTATAAAATATATTTGAATTTCCAAGACCATCGAAAATCAATGGGAAAAATGCATGCTAATTAAGTAGTCATTTTTTACCAAGCACAGTTTCTACAGGAGATTAAAAAGAAGTGCATTTAAAAGCTGACATCCTGCCGAGTCCAAAATGTTTTAAGAGTATGCCACAAGATAATCAGTATCACAACCGCGACCAAGTAATCCTTCCTAATTGAAAACGCATTTCGGAATTTCAGCCAACATCTCATGAGATAGTTCACGCACTGTACAAGAGTACAAATCGGCTACTCGGAGGTAAGGCCCAAATTCTCAATTAGCAACACACCTTGGAGAAACTGGGCTAACTTTCGATCTCCAATGAACTACCTTCTTAGGCGGTGGCAAAACAAAAGCAGAACGGCTAACTCTCGAGGCGTGGTTCTCCGATGCCCACACGATAAACAGGCATCTGGACCTTCTTGCAGCTTACAAAGTTCTACGTCATCACAATCGTAGAGCTCAGGACCAAACAACCACACTGGACTTAAGAAGGCCATACGGAGACGGTTCGAGGGCGAGTTGCCTCGGTGAAGAAGAACAAGAAACGCCAGACCGACCACCCGACACTGGTTCAGTCACCTCCCCCCGACGGAGTGATGACTCACACAGCACACAGATTACGCGCCCTCAACCATCCCCCGAGAGGAAGAGGCGGCGAGCGGAGAGAAAAATCGACCAGCCCGTGACAGGCCACTTAGGATTTCTGGTGGATTAAGTGCATTTTACGCTTTGACGATGGACGGCGACCAAACTCTTCGAAATATCAGCATCTAAAAAGTTTGTTCCGGTGAGTCGTTCTTCTTCTTCCAAAAAAAAATCTACCATTATAAACTAGTACACACGGAGTTCCCCCGTCCCCGGACCCACCTTACTGTGGGACAAATGGTGGACATCGTTGGTAATGATTACCGAACTGTCATACCGCAGGTCCCTATAAGCGTACAGCACTGGGGGCCCATGTGGAAAATACACATCTTGAGACGAAGGTCTTTAAGTAGGTCGTTATCCACGGTGCTACGACTGTCAGCTAACTAGGCCGTATGTTCCCCTAGAACGGTCCACGCGGTAGATATGTACGGACAGCACAGGGTAGCAAATAGGATTCCGGAAATCGTTATCCGGCGTATGCACCCAAGACAAATGTCAACATTTAGGGTGTGCTGGTGGGGAGAGTTGCCTGCTGACCCCGGGCACATAGGAATCCTTGTTATTCTCCATTGTCGTAGTTGATTAAAATACTGATCAATTGTGGTAGTACGCCTAGGTGCGATCTGGCCGTGCCAGCCAACTGCGTCCTCCCCCGCCTCCGTCTTACTGCTTATGTCTTGTCATATAGGCCCAGACGGAGGAGGATGAGGGAGCGCATTGAATGCTGCGCAATCCCATTATCATTATAGACTAGTTTATGTGAAAGTCACCGTGTAGCACACGGTGAACATTGTCGGTCACGACTTTCGAACCGTCATCAGGCAGGAAAGCAGATGAGAGTATTTTGGACAAAAAGCATTGTCCGATCTAAGTAAACCCCGGCAAGTACGAGTTACTTGTTACTTTTGTTACAAATCTGTCTTGCAAACAGATATGTGCAAAGCATGGATTTAATCCTTGCGTCAAACTAACTGACTCAGTCTTCAGGTATAATTTGTCCTACCTGGTCATTGATGCGAATGTGAACCTGTATGTGTATATGGTATATGATGAATATGTATAGAAATATAGAGTGATTAATCAGACAATGGCTAATTACCACTTTACGGCTATGTTCAAGCACAGAGTACCTCGCGATACTTATATTAGTCTTCTCAAATCTTTTACTTCTTGTCGGTGAAGTAGTTTTGACTGGTGTTTTGTGAGACGCAGATGTCCATGAATGCGCAGAGTGTGCGAAAAGTCATTTCCACTACTGTGCAATGTTTTCTTTCAAAAGTGTGACTGTTATGCAAGGGCGTGCTGCCAACATAAAGAGAACGAAACACGTACATCTCAAATTATCTTCTTTCCTGACGCGATATAGCTCACATAATTAAATAAGAACTACATTTTGCAACGAGTGTAACACAAATGTTACAGCATGGCTATTTTATTAGTGTGGTAATCAGATGTGTAGGATAGAGAAGCAACAACGTATGTTTTAGTAAAATGCCGACCGACCAGTACAAGCCGGAGCTGTAGCATACTGAGACTGCAACCTGCATAGTCAGCGGGGAGGGTGTGTGTTAGTACTCAGACCCCGTTCCCATCCGACCCCTAGCTGTTGTCTCACCTGATGCCAGCAGACGCCGTCTCCATGACGGAGGATACCTTTGTATGCCAGACTGCCTAGACCGCTATGAAGGTGATTAGGCTATTAACGTATACGTTTCTCCTTGTATAGTCGTCATTAAATTATCTCTTTCCCCTCTCATAATTTAAGTTTGTTTTCAAACTGACGTTGTATAATGACCCACAAGTCTTACCGATGCAGCCTGACCTATAGGGGCTAAAGTACGTATAAGTTGTGTGAATTGTAGGCTGACGTGTACAGCATGTATGGTGATTATCAAACTCCGGTGGAGAACATTTAAGATCTTCGTAAAACCTGTGGCTGAATCAATAAGAATACATGTTGCAAGCCAGCGAAACAAGGTTAGAAAGTGCACGTGTAATAGAACCTCTGGGTGTAGCCAGGTTAACATTAAGCAATACACTGCTTGCAAATAGCGTAGATTACCTCTTTTACACAAGGCTACATAACGGCCTGTCTCTAAAAGAATTTTCATGAATGAATACGGCTCATTGGAGGAGATACAGACTACTGCTTTTACCCAAAATCTTGCAGCGAAGCAGGGTGTCAGAACAGAACGAAGTGGGTTCACTTCTATCCTGGATGCGGCCTAGCCATTTCAAATTTTCCTTGCGTTTATATAGACATGGGAAGAGTTGCCTGGCGCGCTGCACCTCAACCCAACGATTATGTATAAATTTTGACGGCAAATGGTTTGTGCAAAGGCCTACAAATAGCAATGATGCTCCTACAGTTGTTGTTGTTTTCGCATTTCCGAGTGCTCGCATGCAGGGAGGTCTGCAGACGAAAATATATAGACTCACTGGCTAATGTTCTGTCGCATATTTATGCGAATAGGGGCAGTCAAAGCTTAGCAAAATCTGCACACTTAAAGGAGGAATGCTTACCCCCCGCGAGGTGGGATCTTCACTCCCTCCGTCCACTTCAAAAACACACATCTGTTCTACTCTTTGCGCTTATATTCAGTGTCTCTTAACTTTCACCCCTGTTCATTGGCCTGACCATGGAACTAAGATTCACTTTAATCCCCGAAGTTGCATCCCGACAGAATAAGCCTATTTGTTCTCTTTGGCGGCAGACTGAGCAGTCTTCTCCCCATTCTCTCTGCGTATGTGTAAACACCCGCATCGCTAGGCAAGTCGGTTAAATTAGAATCAGATCTACTCGGCAGATGTCTGTTTCGGTGACTCACGCGGTTCCTGTGGAACTGACGACTACCGAAACGGTTCTACTGGCAGTGGTTTACTTTTGCCACGAGACGACGGTTAATATTCGTCCAGCATGACGGTATGGATCACACGGAGTTACCGAAGTATCTGCTTAAGTTCGACTCGGGAATTAGTAGATCACCCAACAATGTCCTTTGTTCTTCAATGAGAAGATCTGCAAAATCACTAATATACCATTTACCATGCATATTTAGCCTACGTTAGGTCAAAGGGTAATTTGTTTTACTTTTCCGCTACCCCAGTTATTGTGATTAACGCAAGTCTAGTCAGGGAGGTGCTACCACTTACTCTGATGCACAAACTATCAACAAAACCATGACAAACTCCTACATATTACTGTCTTGCGCTGAACCGAATAACGGCCAATTGGAGTACAGATGTATTCGTTATAAACACCCATGTTACATTGCAATCCACAGCATATGTCCCCTTATTATGTTTGATTCTGTATGGACACACTGCCAATGGAGCAGTCGGTTATGTTGCGTCTGTCCGCATACGTTACAGTTGCATCCTGTGCGATTACTTACAGTATTTCTTTGACTATATCCAAAATCTTTACTTTTTGTTCCTTTTTCTAGGGATTTGTGAGTACTTTCCCTCCGATTGACGTGGTTCTTTGGCGGTTCACAGATAAAAAGTCTGCTCGATCAAAATGGAATAATTCCGCAGGCTTTCGTGTTCATTTGCAAACAACTAGTTAGATTTGGTTAGGCAGTAGCAGCATTGGATCATTTGTTTTGCGCTGGCAATAGAATCAACAGGTCACGATGTAGTCGGTAATTCCCGGTAAAATTTTCGTAAATGTACACGAATACAACGTGTAATATCCAGCATTCCAAAGCTTCGAACTTTCCCGCCCTTGTTAATACGACTGTGCAGCATGCCATGGCCTTCAAAGATGAAATTTGTTCACATGAAGACACTCGTGGAAGTTGGGCACCGAAGAGTACTTTTTACAATCCGGTCCTTCTTCAAAATAATCATGGTGTGGCGGTCAAGGATGTGAGATCAACTTAAACCAAGCACAATAATTTCGTTTTGTCTAATGACAGAAGTCAGGGAGCTGTGAGGACTAGTTTATTCTGTACGCAGTGCAGGTTGCCGTAAGTTGGCTGTTTGCTTGCAACAGAGAAAAGCGTCCGTTCACGGAGAGTGTCAGTCGCGGTGTGTGTGTTGTTTACGCGGGTGTGCGTCTGGGTCAGCAGGAGGGGGTGACTGTCTGAGTGTTGGTCGTGTGATTGGACAAATTAGGGAGGAATGGAGGGCGCATACTCACAAGGCCTCACGAGTATCAAGCCAGAGCGTCTGACGCGCGTAAGGTGATACTAGTTGTGAGGGCAGCCGGGAGTCACTGCAGCTGGACAGGAGGGGCCGCAGTTCTAGCCGGAGTGAGTAGTTGTGTGTCAGCGGCCTGTCCGTGCTTGTCGCGGCCATCGACCGACAAAACAGAGCCGGAGAAAAGGGGGGGGGGGGCTGGAGCGGCTGCTACAATGGCTTATCTTAGAAAGACAGCGATATCGCCTAAACAGTCACCACATCTAATTTGTCACCTTACCATTTATAACAGTAACCCTAAATTCTGACCCGTAAGTCAAAATACTTAACCCTATCTACAAACCTCACGGGCAAACCTAGCCTTAAATAGGTAACCCTAACCCTAGTCCTAACCCTCTAAATCCTAACCACCTGAGCGCAAAATTTAAGGCCCAGCCCATGTCCCTAGCATTCAGCCTAGGTGGCAACCTTAACCCTCATTCTAAGCATTAAGCCTCTAACCTCCTGAACACTAAACTTGATTATTGACCCCAATCACTAACTCTAGCCACCTAGCTCTAAACCTGTCTCTAAATGGCTAACGCCCTAATCCTTAACTACAAACCCAACTCTGAACCCTAGTCGTCAAGCCCAAACACCGCACCTCTAACAGTAAACTCTAGCGTCTAGCACTTACCCCAATCTCATGTCCTAACAATTTACCTAAATCCCAATTTCTAATCCTCAAGCCCCAATCTAAACTCCCAATCTCCAGACGTAGTTCCCAACTCTGGCTTTTGCCGTAAATTTTTAATTGGGACCCTTACTTTAAACTCAAAGATTTACCTACCTCATAGTTCTGAAGCCTAAATCTCCAGAAACTTTAACCACGAACCTAACCCCCTTTAATTTGAACCTAACATGTAAATTAACTTCAAAACTCTGAATCATAGAACTAGCCTTAAAACTACTATTCCAACTCCGGACCATAAAGCCTAAAGCTTGCTGGAATTTAGGTTCTCTCATAACCTCTCATCCCCAACGCTAACGCTGCAAACCTATTCTTGAGTCGAACCGAAATCTCAATGGTAACCCTTTACCGATTCGATGCAGGAATGAGGGAGGGTAGACGGTAATGTAAGCGTTGTGGGAAGAATCAGAATAAGAGCTTTGGTTAAACTAGAGATTATATTTAGTTAGGATGCTTTTTGGAGTAAATATCATCGTCTTTATCCGTTTTCCGTGGCTGCATATCGTTATTTGTAATCTTTTACCTTCAAGCCCCAACACAACATGTCCGTTCAAATATCAGCAGTATGCAGTTCATAGAAAACAAGACTAAGTGGAACCACATATCCAATCGTAACGGAGAACGTAACTGTGAAACATCCACTTGTCTCCTGCAGTTCAAACCTAGAAGGCGGCGTCTCAAATTCTGATTTCTAAGAGAGATGTCCAAAACTGATGATATTTACTTGTAATTTAATTCCCCTTCACGGTCGAAATCTGTGATTGCGTGGTTTAAACCCGTTTACACAAGCTTGTTAATATTGGCGAATGCAGGTACGAAGTAGAAAGTTGTGCCTTTGCTTAGCTATGGTAATTAGTAGGCAGTGTAATGATGGAGGGCACATTCTCTAATTACGCATTTCTTAATATCCTTTATCGAACATGATTTTTAACTGTCTGCACAAAGGTATAGGTTGCACGAATCTTGTAATATGATTTCAAAAACTTCGTGTAATGAGTTTGACTAATATTTTAATTCCCTACAAATTTTAATTAACTAAACCACCACCGTTAAAAGTCATAGTCGTAGAAAACAGAACAAAATTAACATGCGATACGATCCACAAATACTATTTGCTTTTCTGATGATGGCTGAAATCAGCTGTGTTGTTTCCATCGACATTCTACATCGCAGATGATCTTCCATATGGCCATCGATATCGCAGTACGCTCCAGAGCGTTGATAGTACGTCGATTTCATCGTCTGTGAAAAGTCGCTTGGTACTTTCATCTTTCTTACAATCCGGGTCGTAAATGTTCGATTTGTAAGAAAGCTTCTGTTCAGATGCAAACTCCAGTTTTTCTAAACGCTTAAATAGTCTTTAGTTTAGAGTACGTAGATAACCCTACCTAAATAAACCAAAAACCGGCAGTTTGAATTGGCGGAAAAATTTACTAGTTTCACGCGCTTTCCACCAATGCAAAATATTCCTGTTTTATTTGACTAATGTAAACTTGTTAAGACCTGCTTAACTGTTTCTGTGTCTTAAACCTTGGATGATCATCAGCCGCCCATGATCAACAGTCATTCAGTAATTAATACGGCACCACACATATTGCATGGGAAACTTTAATGTAGATTTTCCTGCTTTCCTCAATGAATCATCGGATGATTGTTCTATTTTTGAAGGCAAATATTTTAATTCGTTTATGAGTTTCGGGCTTAATATACACTCGCCAGCGCACATACTCCGTGGGAAAGGCATTCGGTACATTTCTTCAACAACACAATGCACTTTATATATCTCAATTCTATTTAATGAAGATGTGCAACTGGCCGTTAAAAATACTAATGAGTAAAATCAGATTTGTAAATCCAGGCTGAAATAAGTTGTTATTTTTTTAGCGTTGAGTGTATTTACCCACTCACTTCCTTCAAGATCCTCTTTCAAAGGCGTGACGCTAGGGATGCTTTTTCGATTAAATAAAACAAAATCTTTAGAAGCGTTTAGTTAAATGAACTCCTGCTGTAGCTACGAAACATCAAGCTGCTTTGTCTTCGAATATATGCTATTTAATGAAACGCATACAAGCAACACATGATTAGACGATGCGCCTGACTGGAATCTCATGTTCGCAGGGTACCAACAGATCCAAGCGCCTCAACTAGCGTAAGTCATCGACATTAAACAGGTATTAATGAGTAGGCGTTTTTAGGAAGTTACTGCATATGTTGCCTCTATGTATGAACACGGATAATACGTGGGGAAGCTGTTTTATGCTGCGATGCTTATCAAATGGGCGAGAGCTATGATTTTATACATCGTGGCATAGATATGTGCTGGCAAGTATGGTAAATTCCCTATCAGATTGGATTGGCAGATCCTGGACCGTATTTTATTTAATACCTTCCATCCTCTTACAATCGTCTACCTACTGCATTTCCTGTTACAGTAAATGAACTTAATTTTCCATGACATAGACCACATTGTTTTCATGTGATGTATGTCATTACCCACTGGAGTTCTTCAGTGACATCGCGCATTTTATACTTCCTAATGCACCTCCGAGTGTTTACTGTAAAACGGCAAATACTAGAAGATAAATGCCTGCTGTGCTGGGATAAGGTAAGGTTTCGAGGAATGCCTTCGGCATAAAAGTAAACGACTGACATAACGTTCCTAGAAAAGTCTGATTTGGTCAAAGGAAATTAGTGGTCGTTTTCATTTGATATCAGTAATGAAATAAGCTGACATTGTGAAGTTGGGTGGGATAGGCGAATGTTTGCACTGTAGGTCTAGGCGTTCTGTGGAAACCACTAAAGCATAAAGAGTAAGCCAAGTTAGGCAAGTTTATAACAACGTGCCCTAACGACTCATGGTTTGCAAATGTCTCGGACCGTCACGCTATCCTGCATGTTTAGCGTTAATTTTTCCCGAATCTACTACTTACACATGGATTATCGCATGCTCACGAAATTTCACAGCGAAGTATCCCAGGTATTTTATTTTACAGCGCAAGCATAGTTACATCTATACAACGCACTTAAAAACAAAACACACGTACCTATCTTGGCTAATGCAGGTATCCAAGTTAAGCAACCTGCACAAAGTGTCGATGCGCATAGTAAGAACAAAAGCGTAAAAACCTTCATGTCTGAATCTAGAATGTCACGTAGAGCAAACTGGTCTTGTTGGAAACTGCAATAGACTCGTCTAAGCGCTTATTTGATTACTGATTAATATAAGTCCTTCAATACATTTTCAGTGTAATAGGTCTTCCTTTGTGCATATCACGTATGCTTGGAACCTAATATACGTGCCAATCAGATCATTGTATTTTAATTTCGTAGAGTTTTTTGTCTAATTTTTTGTTGCTGTCCAGTCATTTTGCGCAAAATATTTTAAGCGCTACATACACTGATTGACAGCATTTTGCAATAGGCGTTTTGACTCATGAAAATAATCATACACCGAAAAAGATTGAAATAATCAATAAACATTCCCTGCCAGGTAGTAAACTAAATAAAGGAACTTGCTATCAGGGCGAAAGTTTTTGGGGATCAAAATAGTAAAACAGAAAAAAACCGCAACCCGGACACTATACAGACAAGCTTGTTGGCCTCCACGTCTCAGTCCTCTACCGCTCGTGTTAGTTGCCAAGGTCCCAAGACGATCGAGAGAAGACAGATTGCGACAGCCGTGGCGCAAGTCCGCTAGCACTATGAACTAACTCACATGCAGGCTATTTGTTTAATAACTTTCCTACAAAACGACTGGTTTTTTTCCTTTTTAGCTCTTGAAGAGCATCCCTCATTTCTGCGACATATTCAGTTCTTTTATGATAAGGTATTTTCGGTTAAACTACTTTCTGCTACGGGCTTGTTACATGATCGGGGACTCGTGCAGGCTTTGTCGAACTCGCTTATCTGTCCGCTACCCTGGCTTGTCGTCCAGGGCCGAAGGCTAATGAGGTTGACAGCGCACAGCATAAGTTGAACCTCGCAGTAATTGCAGGGTCCATTTGTGCTTCGAGTGGTTGACTGCTGAGTCTACAGCAAGATTTCAATTTCTACCTCTTAATCATACATGTGAGATTCGAACTGCCTACCCCAATTTCTGCGTGATTCTGGCGTGTGGGATTGGGGGACCATGTTTTATATACGGCGGGCTCCAGTTTCCCCTTTAGCCGTGTCTACTATGGCACCCACTATCCGCCTCAGACAGTCGGACAAAGAAGCCGTCCACGGGCAAGAAATCGGAGAGGGAGATCGACGGTCTCAGTGCATATTGCTCATTAAAAACGACTTAACAAACCTAAATGTTCCTTAACGCACTAATAGTTATGACCTGAAAGCCTGCAAACAGACAGGATTAATCGGTCCACCACTGAGGTCGGATAGTCAGGCTGCGATGGCTCCTACTTTACGTGGCCTTTATGGCATTCCCACCGAGTTGGGATACAACCTGATGTGAAGGCACTCTTAGAGGTAGGTTGGCGGTCTACCAGCCAGCTACGACCATCCTAACCTTCAATCATTTCGAGTCTGTCATAAGACTGGGTCCGTTGACACAAATCAACGTTGATTGGTTTAGTCTTTAATATGGACGTTTTCAAAGCGTCGAAAATAAAAGGTGTTGGGATCTAGGGGTTATGACACGAGGTACAGTACGTGACGTAAATCTTGAAACTTGATAGGAGAATCTGATATGAGATTGTTTGGACGCCTAAAACCTTTCGAGTACGTGTGAAGAAAATGCACCTAAGCAATGCTATCAAGCAAACTGATCATAAAACTGAGTAAGAAGGGACGTTGCGATATATCCGACAAATTGTCTATGTTAATACCTTTCATGGGGATCGATCGATCTGAGCGTGTTTTCCTTTGAGAGGACAGTATTTTACCCTCAGGACGTCTATCACATAGAGTTGACCGCACCTGACGGTTGTTTTCTTCTTCTGTTGCTAACATTGCGAACCAAAGGCTTTGTAGATTTTTCAAAGTCGGAATAACGTATCTGTGTTAAATGCAGTAATAACTCACTCAGGCAAACCCTCGTTCAAGAAGGCCAAAATTATTCTGTCTTTTGGAAAATTTTAAGATTTGGCATCAAGTTGACTAACGTTGAATAGACATTTTCAGTTCTGAACATAGGAAACATTACTTTTCGTGCGACTTTATTCTCCACGCACGTTATCTAGTGATGCGACGAGCGAAGAACAAGCGAGTTCAGCAATATATGACTATTTATATGGTAACTCAGCCGCACATTCAGGAGCGTTGATTTTAGCCCAAAAGTCAGCAAATTTAGCAAAAATGGGCGGAATGTAAAGAGAAAGACAAGTTCTACGGTCAAAGGCAGATAAATATCAGCATTATTTAGCAATAATAACGAAACGGCCAAAAGGCCTGACTATTTACATTGCTATTGTATCAACAAGCAAGCCACGCGGTAGATGCATTGAACAAATAGGGGGGCTGGTTTGGGGTACGCCAAGAGTTATTCGGAACGTTCACTCCCAACAAGTGCAGCATTGCAGGTGTAGAGACACGCTCAAATGCGGACCCACGCTGCGTCAAGTGGAATCCGTGCCGCACCTTTATAATTGGCAAATGAGGTGACACAAAGCATTAGAAGATAGTTCACCCCCTTAATTTGGCGGCTTGAAATATTTGTCGTTTATCATAGATTTAGAATTTTATTGTTATGACAATGTAGGGAAGGAAAACCTACCTGTAGTAAGTTAATGCCATGTTTGCACAATCTGACCAACTATCACACTTATAATCGAGGAATACCATAAAACATTTTCCTATGCCCAACTACGAAATTCAACCAATCTCAGCATTTATTATTAAGACGATATTATTACCTGGCAGTTCTGTCCAAGGACACAAAAGTATTTTCGGTATTTCAGCACAAGAACGTCAACGAATGAGTGTTTCGAAACATATGGCCGAACTCAAATGTTGTCAATCGGAGACGTAAACGGACTTTCATTGTCATCCTTTTGTAGATCGGTTGGTATGTGAAGGCATGACAGCAGAACATATTGTGAGCGCGCTCCAACGGCAGCTCGCAAGATGTCTCCGATTTATAGAATGGGTCCTACTCCCGGGTTGTGTCAGCGCTGCATATGGTCGTCTGATACCCTTCTTTCTGAGTGATCCGATCCTCTGTGACAGGGAAATCAATATGTTGGACTGAGGGTTTGGTACGTACCAGTGTGTCGCGGACATACTCGCCTCCGTACGAACATCCTACGTTCTCGTAAGGCCCTATCCACCGCGCAGTACCAGGATTCCTGTACGTTCTCAAGACAAACGAATTCCTGCCAACTTCTAATTTATCAACCAAAACAAGGAGAGCTATAAAACTATCGTTCATGGATCAGCCGTCACTTTCTTACAGGTTTAATTCATACGGCTTAAACTGCCAGGAAAGTGTCAATAGAAACTATTTGTTCACAGAGGCTGAAATAAACGTCATGTCAACGCTTCGGGCTATAATGTTATCTCCTTTTCCCTACGAATGTAATTCATTCTTGAGGAATGACGATGGATTTGACATATTCGATTTGGATTTCTTATTTTTAAAATATATGATATGCTTCGGTCATATTGTCTTTACAAGATTTATTCCTGTCGTAAAAATTGAGCTTTCCATAGACGCGTCTAAATGATTGACAGAAACATTGGGAAAGATCCACGAAAACGCAGGTTGGTATACCAATGAAGCATCCATCGGCTTAATGATGAGGGAACGAGAGAAAAAGTTGCAATGTGAAAAAAGTATCCTAAGGTTAAGGATAACATGCTCACAAACCATAGTGACCAGAGTATAAATATCTAAGTTAAACGAATGTACATGAGTTTACATGATTTCTTCGTATACTGCAGGACACAGACCTGGTTTGCAGTTCTGGATTTCAGACTTTGCATGTCTGACATCTCGCCAAAATTGTAAATGGAATCATCGATATGTCCGATCAGGGCTATATTTCGGTCTCGGTTCCCCAACGAATGTTTGTACTTTTTGTGGAGCCGCGATGTAAACAAGGCATTTGATTTTTCATTTCTAATTTTTAAATGTTCCGGTACGTTCCGGTCATACTGCCAGTAACTGCGATTTCCTTTACAATATTTACAAAATTCAGTGGAAGCAAGTGGACGAGTCCAAGGGAGCAGTCGTGAAAAAGGATACATGATCGCCAGGACAAGAGTTTTATTCGCCAGACGTTTCGGACTCCTGCTCGAACCCATCATTAGAGACAAAGCAGCTACGGGTGGTTCATGCACGAGGGGCTGCAGTATTTATAGGATGCAGCCGCCATGCTACCACATGCCTATGAATATTCACGGCTCTCCCCCTTCATCAGGGATCGTTGCACGTGGTGTGATGACTGTTTGTTAGCCGAAATTCGCGTCGTTATTTGCTAGAGTTTCATCACGTGTGTTACATGTTGGTGTGGTAATTGCTCGACCATCTAATCCACCGACTCTTGCGTTGGGAACAGTGGTTGCCTGTGCGCCCCCCGCGTGTCTAATTACTCCGCCCTAGGCGAAGTCTCAGCACCGAGTATGGGACAGGAAGGTCATTGTGAACAATTCCGCTGCATCCTTATCACTTTTACTTACGGTTGTGACACTGTTTATCGTCATCACCAGGCAAACGCCGAACTGCATCTCAAGATACCGTTCAGTTCACCTGATGATGTCAGCCAAATCTCTGTAAGCCCACGTCAAACGTATGTAAAATCACACACGGCTGTGGTAAATGGCAGTAAATTAACTTTTATGAATCAAAATCACAGAAAACAAGTTCCGATCCGTCTACTACAGAAGTCAGAGAACTTTGGTAATATGTTATTTTATTACGCACACATGGCAGATTGAGGAGTTAATAAATTATTTGTGAGTGGGAACGAGACATCCGTTCCGGAGCGTGAGAATTGCGGTACGCTGCTTCTTCGACGTATGACTGGTTCACTCGGGGACGGGGTCGATGATAGTTGATCACGAAGCGGTTACCGTGCGTGAAATTACCGCTGTTAGTGAGCGCTGCCACGGAATAGGCGTGCATTCAGGCTCTGTTTTGCATCTGTCCCGCATCGACATACTAGCGGGAAGCAAGTAGGCCAGTGTGCACCAATTCGTGCATGAATAAATGGCCGACATGCCGAAACAGAGGATATTAGATGGCGAGCATTGATGCACTTCTGTTCGATGAAGCACCTGTGACCCATCTGATCGTAGATGATGTGGAAAATCAGAGTTCCCATTAGTGCTAGACCCATCGCCGTCGGACGCCCTGATCGGTCGTTGCCACTTCGGCAGGCATGTGTTCTATGCCGGCCGCAGGGCTTCTAGCTGACTAATTCCCTTTTCTTCACGGTTTTCATCCGTTGTAGCTGCATGTCATAGCTCGTTCTTCCGGCTACCTATTGCCGAACAGCCTATAATCATGTATGCATTGCCTGTCTAATATGTGATAAACAGTAGGTGGGCGAACGCATGAAATGTCAACAGAAATTCCGAAATGCACATTTGTTTCGAAAATATTTTTATTAAGTAGGATTGTAAAGCTAGGCATCATGCCGAGTGACTGTATAATAATTCAGTTTTCCCAATATATTAGCATACGAAGGAACTTCTTTCCGGCTGCATGCAGAAATTTAACTCTGCAAAAAATGACTACTTAAGAGCATGTATTTTTCTCATTGATTTTTGCCACCCTTGAAAGTGCAATTATATTTCACGGATAAATTATATACAAATATTTATTCTTTTATTCATTCAGTAGAAAGTTACGTCTTCTTCCAACTTTATACTCAAAGAATGGGTATAATTGGATTTTAAAACGCTTCTATTTGTAAGGTTTTTTGATACCGTGAAATGCCTCTTCAGAAAACGTCATGTCTCTGCAATTACCAGTGTGGCTTGTAAGATTAACAACATGGTTCATATCCACTGGTAAATTTTATGAACCTCATGCGGTCTCCTTTTAATACTGTAGAGGAATGCATGGTTTTCCGTACGCGGCAAATAGACGGCTTATAGTTCAAAACCCTCAATGCAAGTACAAGGGCAGTTCGGGGTTCTAGATTATTCCGGAATTAAAAAAGTTCTCGAAAACCGCAATATACCCTTCTTTCGAGTATAAAATTGGAAGAAGACTTAATTTACCGAATGAGAAAAGAATGAACATTTTTTTGTTTGCCTTCTATGAATAAATACTTGAATATTTAAGGACATCGAAAATCAATGATTAAAATGCATGCTGCATAAGTAGCCACTTTTACAGAGCATTATTTTACCTGCAGCCGGAAAGAAGTCCCTTTGGAAGCCGGCATCCTGAGGTTACGAAATTATTATAGAACAATGCTGTACAATGATCAGTTTTACATCCCCATCTAATTTGTTTTTTTGAAAGGAAAACACATTTTGGTATTTGACTTGACGTCTCATAAGTTAGCCCACCTACTGTACAAGAATTTCATGCTATACGATATGGCGTCTACTGCGTACTATCTCCAAATTTCCTACTTCTAACTCCGCTAGTTGTTGGAGTCAACGCTTTTAATGTCCGGGGATTAAAGGTTCTTAAATTATGCCAGTGTCAGTCAAAGGTATGAAATCGATCAGCAAAGGAATGGCCTAAGATAATGGGTTGTTAAAGATATCGGCAAAATGGCTACAATGAGGAGGCCATCACACGGCGGCAAAAGCGCTTCTTTGGGCTTTCAGATACAATCTAAATTTGTCTTCAGTTTCCCTGTTTCACTTAATGCAATTATCCATTTGCAAATAAACATCTGGAGCATTTTTCTTTTTAGCCGAAATAGCAACAATTTGCAATCGCCTCTTCTGCTTATAAGACATCACGTAAAATGCGCCATTTGCTGCAAATTTGCTGCAGATATCATTTATTTTGAAATTAGTTGTTGAAAACAAATGTGTTCTTTCCATAAACAATTCCCGACATAGACCAACACTCATAAGGATAGCGAGCTTGCAACATAGTCCAAAGCGTTGAAAGGACATTGATTTCAGCTTCTGTGAACCTTTCCCTGTTCAGTGAATTAGCTTCACAGTCCGAATGATAGACCTTTGACTTGTAGGACAGAGACTGTTGGTTTGTGAATGACAGTTTGTCCATACGTCCTTGTCGTTCATGGATCAAGGTAAAGTTGGCGCGAATCCGTTTGGCCTGATAACGCCCAGGGAGTCTAGCGTTATTCCTCTTATACCAACTGCTTGGATGTGGATATGGCCTTGCCAGAGCGTGGGATGTCCTTACGGAGGCGTAAATGTGGAGCACACAGTGGTATATGACGGATGTTGCATCTTGTTGCATGCCTGTTGCCCTGAGACAGTGGATTTCATGACTCAGAAAGTATGCCATCAGACGACCGGAAAATGCGCTGACGCAGTCGGGCAGCAGAACAGGTTGGTTATTGCGAAGTCGATTTGCAAGAAGCCATACGAACGTGTCGACAATAGGTTCCCGGGAAAGCTGACTGCATGTTAAGCGATCTGGGCAAAAAATAACAATAAACATCACAGGTCACGTGTACACAGGTCGGTTTGTACATGAGAATTATCAGATGTTTCACTCTGGCGCCCGACACTCGGCTGAGAAACTAAATCCAAGTATACGTCACCGGCCTTACTGAGCTTACCTCTGGTAACCGGATCTCAAATTACAAGTTTTTCTAAGATAGGATGCACGAGCTGATTAATTAATTAACGTCTCCCACGACTGTGGCATGTTTTTTTTCATGTTTAAAGTTCAGTATGGTTTTTTTCTGTATGCTTTCGCTTGTTCTTCAATGAAAATCTTCAGCTGTCTTGTGACAGCTGCGTACAAACAGCAGATGAAACTGTTCTCCAAACAGTTTTATGTAGTTACATCAGCAGAATGATGTTTAAATAAAGAAAATAACTACTTCTAAGATAAAACAGCATTGTTTTCCCATCGCTCTAAATAAAAAAAAAACAGCCGGAGGCACGGCCAGACAAAGAGTTCTAATTTATAGTAAAATCAACCTTTACCAACATCGTCACCCCAACCTTGGCCCTAGTCACCCTACAATCTGCCTTTAGGCCACCTAAGTGACTGGGTCCCTACTCCATCGCCTGACAGTTTTTCACATATAATCGGTCTACAGGCAGACGCGTTCGCATTGACAGAAATACTTAAAATGGTTAATACAACAATTTGGTGTTCATAAACAAACATATAGTCGACATCATATCCTCATGAAATGTGGGCCGAAGTTGAGATAATTCATAATCAACAAGGAAGGATAACTTATTTGGGGTGGTTATATTTGTTCTCATGCGGCAAGGTAGGCGGATCTGTCGGGATGCTGGCTTTAAAAATCGCAATCGGAAAACGTGAGTACCTCGGTATGCGAAATATTTGCACTGGTTTTCGATGTCCTCAAATATTCGAAATTTTTGCCGGAATAATGCGCAAAAATATTGCTTCTTGTGTTTAGTTGGTAGTGAATTAAATTTTATTGAAATATTCTATTCGAGGAAAGAGTGGCTGTCAGTTAACAATATTTTTAAATTCACCAGTAATTTTGCATCAAATCTGCCGTTACATTAGCGCTTAGCGCTTTCGGTTCGCAGTCTGTGTAATTTTAGTATACGAAAAAACATATATTTCCCCATACATTTAAAAATATATTACGTAGACGCCTCGCAAACTTGCAGTGGATTCGGACCATGCTGTATACTTCAAGAAATGTTTTAGTAAATGGGCAGGTACGATGCTGTATGATTAGATGCTACACGATCTTCAAAATCCCATAATTAGAAACATTTCTCTTCAAATATAAATTTTGAAGAAAGTGTCAATTGTTATCAAATGAGCACAGGAAAGAATATTCGTGCGCATATTTGCAACTAAAATATCTGAATTTATAAGGGCATGAAAAGTCAATGTGAACAATTCGCACCACCCGAGTAATGTTTTTGCCGAGTCTGGATTATTAAGTAGGTAAAATGCATGTATACTGAAAAGTTATATCCCGCTGAGTCTGACGCATCACAAAAATGCAAAAATTCCGCTTAGGTAATCCTTCCTAGTTGAAAGTGCATTTTACAGTTTCGGTTGATATTTTTTGCAATCGCACGTTGAAACCTGAATAATGTAATTCCCGTTTTGTACAGCAACTAGACATGCGCGAGGACAACTAGCAGTTTCAAACCGATTTGCACGCTTTGTTATCAATCAGCCAATTTTTTAAGAAATGCCGTTTTTGGGTCTTGCATTTATGTGTAGGAAATAGATGAAAGAAGACTCCATTGCTGGGAAATTCGCAAGATAATGCATTATCTTATGATGCACGTGGGTATTTCGGCCACACAGTAAGCGACATATGCCGAATGTTTGTACGTTTCTTCTGAGTAACCGAGAGAATATGCAGTTTATATCTAGACAGCCTGTTGCCGCATAATGTCATGATTTCCATGCAAGATAGTTGGATGATTAAGAGCAACAAAAATCAGCGGGAATAAATTCCTCTACATATGAATTTATTTTTTACAGAGTTCCTATTCTGCATGCTGTAGGGAAGGATTTTGTTCGAAAGCTGGCATCCTAGGTTAAATGGATTATTATAGAATTATGCTGCATGACGATCGATTTTTCAGGACTACTTAAGTAATCTTTTGGAAACGGAAATGTCTTTCAGAATTTCGATTAACATTTCATGGACTAGCACACCTACTGTTATTTCCCGGCTCTCAAATTCTCCTTTACTGGATGTTTCAAATTTACAGGCAACCCGCACTGCCTTGGTAAAAAGTGAAAATATTACGGTGAGTGACCTGTCTTATGAAATGTTGGCTGAAATTCTGAAATGCGTTTTCAATTAGGAAGGATTACTTGGTCGCGGTTGTAATACTGCTTATCTTGTGGCATACTCTTATAACATTTCGGACTTGGCAGGATGTCAGCTTTTAAATGCACTCTTTTTCAAACTCCTGTAGAAAGCGTGCTCGGTAAAAAATAATTACGTAATTAGCATGCATCTGGCGCATACTTTCGCCAAAGTATTATGTTCAATATACACCCAGAATAGCCAATTGTATTCTTCGATACAAACCAACGTTCATTGGTTTATCCTCTAATACGTACCTTTTGAAAACCTACCTGAAGAAGGAAAATGCCGGAATTTAGTGCATATGAACTGATGTTCAGAGAAAAATACATTTCGTGAAATGTTGGCTGAAATTCTGAAATGCGTTTTCGATTAGGAAGGATTACTTGGTCGCGGTTGTGATAGTGATTATCTTAAGGCATACTCTTGTAATATGTGTGACTGCGCAGGATGTCAACTTTCAAATGCACTACTTTTCAATCTCCTGTAGAAATTGTGATTGGTAAAAAATGACTACTTAATTTGCATGCATTTTCCCATTGATTTTCGATCGTCTTGGATATTCAAATATAGTTTATAGAAACCGCAAACATGAATATGCTTTCTTTTAGTCAATCAACAGAAAATCACGTCTTCTTTATATTTTATATATAGAGAAGGAGTATAATTAGGTTTTAAAAAGTTTCCAATTATGAGACGTTTTAAGACCGCGAAATTTCTATTCACATAGCATCGTACCTGGCCGTTTACGACTGCTCCTCAAGAAATGTACAACATGATCCGCATCCATTGCAGACGTTTATGATCTCCGTATAATATCTCTTTAATGACATAGAAAAATATGTGATTTTCTTTACGCGGAATGCATTCTCTTGCAGAGTGATATCATTAGGCGCTAATGCAACGAATGATCAGGCTCCCAATTTTTCGGCAATTAGATAACGTTTTTGAAACCTATTTATACTCCTTCCTTAAATATATATATGATGTGATTTTCTATTAATTGACTAAAAGAAAGCATATTTTTGATTGTGTTTTCTGTAAACTATATTTGAATTTCGGAGACCATCGAAAATCAACGGGAAAAACGCATGCTTCTTACGTAGTCATTTTTTACCGAGCACGCTTTCTTTAGGAGTTTGAAAAGAAGTGCGTTTAAAAGCTGACATCCTGCCAAGTCCAAAATATTATAACCGTATGTCACAAGATAAGCAGTATTACATCCGCGACCAAGTAATCCTTCCTTATGGAAAACGCATTTCAGAATTTCAGCCAACATTTCACGAGACAGGTCACTCACTGTATGCTTAAACTTGTTGGAACTCTGACTTATATTTAAAACAGAACGTTCATACCTTTATTGCCCGCTTGATTTCTCCAGGACTTACAACTTGAGCATGACGACAGAGCACAGAGCAAACACAACAGTGCACTAGTGTCCATATTCACAGATGAACTACGGTCTAGTGCTAGGTGGCTTCTCTAGACCTGCACAAAAGTGATTATGATATTGTGGTAGCGTAATCAGCTGAGCATGTGCATTTTAGTTAAACACAGGTCGTCACGGAAGGGCCAATCAATTCATTTACTAGAGGCGTCTTCTATCAAGTGTTTCACCCTTGTCTATGGCATAAAATTAAAGACACTTTTCTCAGTGTCGCGTCTGATAACCGTATTTTTTGCAAGGGCATTAATATTGTTGATGCCCAGACTCGATCCCAAAAGGACACAGTTTCTGAAGGCGGGTTAGATGTGTGCTTTAAAGGTTTTTATTCTCTGACAGGTGAATAGCTTAAATATGAAACCGGCCAGTACGGTATAGCAAGTATTCATGTCTGCAGATGCATTTCAACTCTTTGAAGTAGAGTGCAGTTACAGCTATGATTGTGAGTCTGATGGTGAGTGCTACAGAAAAATGGCATTCAAATTCGGTTGGCTGTTATTTGTAAATCAACAGCTCCAAAACCTTGCAAAAGGACGTAAAAAATACCACTTGGTCGCTTGTTTCGGTTTTCACCGCAGACTGCGAAGTAGGGTCAACGGATTTCAGTAATTTCCTTAAGTATTCGTCATAAGTTGTTTTGTCAACAGCAAAACTGTGGCAGTTCGCGCCTCCTCGCCCTCGACCTTTGCCACGCTGTTTTCCTGTCCGCCACACACACTCCTTGTCGATACGCTGCTGGGAATTACTGAAATCTGCTGACCCTAGTTCCAAGTCTGCGGTGAAAATCGAAACACGTAACCAGTTCATTGTCTTCACGGATCACAAACCATTGACTTTTGCGCTTCGTTCCCACTCCGACAAGTACACTGCAAGGGAAATCGCTCACCTGGACTACATCTCTCAATTCCCAACCGAAATCCGCCACAGTGATGGCACGAAAAATGAGGTGGCTGATATGCTGTCCAGACCCTCAATGTCTTCCCTCCAACTCTCACACGTGATCGATCTTTGCGCCATTGCGGATGAGCAACAGCGAGTCGGGTGTCCTGGCGACGAGTCTATTATTGGTCTCCAACTCAAAGACGTTCCTCTGACCACCGGTTCACTTACCAAACTTTGTGACGTCTCAACTCCTTTCAACGGTTTTTTGTGCCCGCCTCGATGCGTCGAGCTGTATTTCAAAATTTGCATGGACTCTCCCACCCTGGGATCCGAGCCTCTCAAAAACTCCACACGAAAAGATTTGTCTGGCCAAGGACGTCAAAGCTTGAGTTCGGTCGTGTCTGAGCTGCCAGCGCAACAAGGTGCAGAGTCATAACACGTCCCCACCAGGCTTTTTCCCCAGTCCCGACGCACGGTTCAACTATGTGCACCTGGATGTTGTAGGCCCCTTGCCTCCATCCAATGGTTTCACCCACCTTCTTACCTGTGTCGATCGATATACCCGCTGGACTGAAGCTATTCCTTTGCCAAATGAGCAGGCCAAATCCATCGTGAAGACCTTCGACAGTCGTTGGGTTGCCATGTTCGGTGCCCCATCCACGGTTACGACTGATCTTGGTTCCCAGTTTGAGTCGGCACTCATTTAAACGCTACTCAATTTCCTTGGCTGCAGAATCATTAGGACGACGGCCTACCACCCAGCTGCCAACGGTATGGTTGAGCGTTTTCATCGCCAGCTAAAGACTGCCCTGCGTGCTGTGGCCGACCTAGGAAACTGGTCGGACAACCTTCCTCTTGCACTCCTCGGCATCCGCGCAGCTCTGATTTCGGATCTGGGCTGTAGCGCAACTGAATTGGTTTTCGGCATTACCCTCCGACTGCCATGCGAGATGATCACCCCAACCTCTCGTGGCGTCGACGAGACTCCTGACAACCTTGTGCACTGTTTGCGCCAATTTATGCGCTCGCTTTCCTCGGTTCCACCTCGAACTCCAATGACTGAGTCTTATGTCGAAAAAGACTTAGACAACTGTACTCATGTGTTCGTCCGGTGTGACCGTGCGCGTCAGCCGCTGAAATCACCATACGAAGGACCGTTCCGCGTGCTCGCGCGCAACACCAAGACCTTCCGGATCCTTTGCAATGACAAGGAGGACGTGGTCAGTGTCGATCGGGTCAAGGCTGCTGTTGCAGAGGAGCCGCCGGACCTGCCACAAGAACAAAAAATCTGCTGACCCCCTAACCCCTGTTTCCCAATCTTCCCTACCCCCTGCTCATTCACCGTGCCTACTGCCTCGCCCTTGTACTCACTTGCCCTCTACCCCTCAGGCCCGCATACTTCCTTTGCCCCCATGTCCGCAACCCACAACTGAAATTATTCCTTCATTAACCAACGACACTGTAATCGCGAGCCCTATTCACTCTAGTCCTGTGCCCCCTGTATATATCACCCGTAGTGGACGCCAGGTTCATTTTCCTGACCGTTTGGTTACACATGTTTTTTTAGACATCAACAGTTTCTTCGGCATCGCTATGCGCCGCCTTCGGTCTAACCGAGGGGTACTGTGGCAGGCAGCGTCTCCTCGCCCTCCGCCTTTGCAACACTGCTTTCCCGTCCGCCACACACTCCTTGTCGATACGCTGCTGGGACGCGCGAGGCTAGTAACAAGCCTCGCGTGTGCTCGAAACCAGTCAACACTGTCCTTCCTCTGATTGACTGGCGGACTCTGAGACAACGAAAGGCGCACACGCGCGCTGGGTCTGAGCGCCTCGACGGCGGGCACAACCGAGACAGCTTGTCTGGAGATCGAAGTTCGTGTACGCACTACCTCAGCAGTCAAGGTTTTCCAGCCAAACCGGTTTTGCCTGACATCTAATTTGGAAATCCTTTGTCGGTCGACCACACCACTTCCGACAGACCTTTTTCGTTTCTTCTACTGCTGGCGCTAAGCAAAGTAGGTATGCTATTGCACATTTGTGCCAATTATTCGTTCTAAGTTAACTGCATTTTAAAAGAACTGAAATGACGAACGCCGCGAACGATTTGTTGCTTGTCGCATGTTGGTTATCCGGCCGCAGGAGACCACAAGCAATCGAGTGACCGAAAACCTGGAAGCACCGCATAACCGGACGACAAAGTAACCTTGAAGACGTAGAGGCGTCATACGGCAAATCATCCACTGGAAGTCCTCGGACACTTACTCTACCAATATCATGATTAGTTCGGCAACAACGACGAAGTTCGACATCTGTTAGCCGAAGATGAATAGGCTGCAACAAACCTGCAGCGGAACTAACGTAGACAGTGCAGACTTCTTCAGATGTCGCCGCTTGGCAAAACGGCGACCGCGGGAGAGACATGACGACTGGGTGTATCGAGATGCTGAACAAATACTAGGTTACACAAACGTCAGCAAAGCGAAGAACTGCCTCGGCACAATCAAGATAGGGCACGGCTTTCGCGCCTAATGTCAACAGTTCTCACAGAGAAACTGCAAATTCCAAAACATTGGGCCGAGCTCGTCAAAGGCGTCCTCAGTCGACCTTTTTGATGCTGACACCAACATGCTGACTCGGGTGAAAATGATCAAAGACGTGCATCAGGAACAATCAGAGTCGTGCATTAACTCTCCTGCAGGCAGGAGCCGGCGTCGAAAAAGGGCCAGTAAACATCTACAAGCACGGCCATCTTCGGATGATGGACTAAATCACATCGGTTTTTCTGGAGATGTGGCGACAACAGCACGTCTCTCAGTTCTTTAAGGGCACCACCATCACACACATATATAAAAACGCAAGGTCAACCGTCAACCTTATGACAATCACAAGGGAATCTCGCTGCTGAACGTTGCCTGAAAGATCATCGTTCGCGACCTTCGAAATCGTCTCATCGCCCAACTGGAATACGGATTTCTCCCCAGAAGCAAGTACGCCTTCCGTTAATATCGTGGAACCAACGACACAATTTGCCTTTCCAACAAACCGTAGGTGCACTACCTCCGTGGAGCTGCAAAATCTTTATACAGATGATGAATCTTGACGGACTCTGCAAAATAATGCAGAGCGGTCCAGGCACATGGTGCGTCAGCTTCATGACAGGAGACGATCTAGGAAACATTTAAATTGACCAATAGTGTGAAGCAAGCTTCGGTAGTCCTTTATGGATGCTCAGTGTAATGAGGGGCCAGAAATGAACGTCGTCTTCCGACCCAGCTGATAACTGTCCAACGCACAGCGCATGCAAGCACACGCACGAGTATTCCAGACAGGCATTGCTCAACCATCTGGTCGTGAATAACCGTGCACTACCAAAAGGAGAGAAGTGGTCATGTAGAGGAGCACAGAGCTCTTCGACGCTGCCTGTGCCAAATTCAGAATGACGATCATCAGGGATTTTAGGGAACCCCGCATCACCGACAACGCAGCCAAATCATGTTAAAAACCCAGGCTGTAAAACATCTTCGAATGTCAGGTTCGACAACAAACTGACTGACCGGATCTCTGGAATAGCCCTAGGACGCAATCTGTATACCAAACTCCAGGTGTTTATGACTACATCCCTGACACTACTCTTCTATGGGACGAAGACATGGATCGTCCACTTCAGACAGGATAGAAATCTGGATCACATTCGCTTTAGCTGTCTCCAAAGAATACTAAAGCTGAGCGATCAGAATGGGATTCCGGGGACAAATGGCCTGGAACAAGCCAGAATCCTCCGCAATCAGGCTATTCTGAGTAATTGCGCTGAAAATGCAACCCTGCAAGGAAGACGAGTGCCTTACCAGTCGACTCTTCTACAGCGACGTTGCAACAGATGCTCACCGATAAGATGGATAAAAACGACTCTACATGCTCAAACTGCGGACATTCCACAAGGACGTGCAATGCACAGAGGGTCCTGGAATGACCTCCCTCAGGACCGACCGGCATGGAGAAAAGCCCTAACGATTGGAGCACCAATTCATGACGGCAATAGCATCGTCGCCAACAAAGCTAAAAGCGCGTCTCGCCAGTTGCACAGGCCGCGGACACCTATCATGTATGTTATGGACATGTCCTTAGCTCGATCTCCATGCGTAAGACTCATCTCACTGGGTGGGACATGTCATGCGTGGCCCGCGTAGTCAGCCCGTTTCAACCATCTAGGACACTGCGCCCGACCTCAACACTGGTTGGCTTATCGGCTCGGAAAATCGACTGGTGCACGAGGGAGGAAAGGAAGGATGAGGCCGACTCTGGCGACTCGGCGCTTCGGCGCATCCCTCAATACAACACATTTTATGTGCCTGAAAGTATCACGACGCGCTCCGCGTTGTAGCCTGGGAAGTTGCTAGCTGGCATTACAATTCAGACCTCGCAGTCCGTACTGGGTGTGATTGTGTGCAGTAGCGGACTGCTGGACCGTGAATCATGCTCAGCGGTCCCTTCCTAATGTGCTCTGTAAGGTCACTCTAACGCATATGAAATTCAAACGGCCCACTCCACTTTTGCCTAAACCTGTTTCTTTTTGTAGTTACAGGTGGTTTGTGGTACTTGTGTAGAAGGGGTGTTTCGGTTCTGTCTTCCACTTGTGTTCAAGTGGGACAGATCGGTCGGTGGGGTGGTGCCTAAAACAGAAATTAGAGAATGTGTATGACACTAGAGACCGATACCTCACGGAAATTAGCATTTATTCCTGACAAGAAACCTTCTGACAACCCTTTTGAAAATCATATGTCGTCAACTAAAGGAATTAATCCGTTGGCCTCTCAAAACAGAGAGCAAGGCTGTCTCACTTAGTTGCAATACGAGCTGCTACCAGCCCCGTTGCTCGTGTGAAAACCTGGTTCAACTTGCGCGGACCAACCGTGTGTGACGCGCCTTGCTAGCCTTGTCAACCATTTTGGCCACCGCGCCCGATCGTTGTCTCGTTGCTTGGGCGAAAAACTGGTTCAACTTGCGCGGATGAAGCCTGCGTGACTGGTGAACATGGGCCGTTCAACCTTGTTAGCCACCGCGCCCGATCCCGCCCATAATTATTTTGCTGCTGTTTTGACACCGAGTTCAGATGTCTAAGGTACGGGAGGGTGAAGTAAGTGCATTGCAAGCATACCAACATTATAAGCTGAATCACATATAGGTCAGCATGCCTACGCCCACGCTACTGTAGGGTGCATGGTGGGCATGGTCGTCATCTAAATTTCCAATAACATTATCGATGAGTACAATGCTGACAGTGCCTGTCGGCTTCGGCGTGTGTTTGCGCCTTTAAGTTCCAAAAACATACTTTGAAAAGCGCCACCATCGCAATTTGGTATTATTACTTCAAATGCGCCAGTTTGGTAGGGAGGAGCAGAAGAATGTTGAACCATCTCCCACTCGAAATACACGGTCTAGGAGAAATAAATAGCCGATATATAGCTCGAGCAATCAACCGCCTCGAGATCTCCGCGAAGTACCATTGCAGGCGGATAGGCTTAGGGTTGAAATGCTAGTTAAAATAGGACTTCAGGGAGAGGGTCGAAGTAAGTGAGGAATGTCTTCGATCACAGAGTTTATATTATAATAACTTATGTTAGGTTTAATGTTAGGGTTACGATTTGGATCAAATACTTAAGCGAGAGAGATTACCTGCTTGCATAATATGCTGATGTTTGTGAGACTAACACTTCGTGGATTTTTTCAGTAATTCGTAAAATTAACTATATATTGTCATTCATTATCCTAATTCTGACGTACCTAGCTTCATTAAACTTCCTAACAAATAATTGGATACATGGAAGTTGTAAATGCTAGACTTCGTTTTTTTAAAATTCGGCTTAATTGATCAATTTATTTATCAAAGGCGTATTTTAAGTCAATTTAAAGAGAATACCTATATACCGAGCAGAACACTGATATGTATTGGCTACGCTTATCTCACAAATGGCGATGAATAGTTGGTAGGTATTTAGGTGGGTCAATCAACTACTCCCAAGGACTCATCAACTGCACGATGAGAGTAAACACATTGACAGATATATACATATATATATGACAGATGCGCGCTCACCGATCAGGTTACAGAACATGCTCGTTCCGTTGTGCCTTGGGGCTCATACTTAAACCCTAGCGGGCAGTCGCACAGCGACTAGTAGTAGACATAGATGAGATGGAGCCGACAAAGACAAGGGAGACCGCAATGGCCATTTCTGGCTTATTAGCCGTCATCAGCCAGTCATACCCAACCCCAAGTGTGGATCACTTGAGATTCGAACCCGGGATCTTTGGTCATGGAGACTAACGCTCTACCATTGAGCCAAGGGCCCATTGTCCTGTCAGTTGTTATCAGCCATTCCGGTCTCCCTTGTCTTTGTCGGCTCCAGCTCATCTATGTCTACTACTAGTCGCTGTGCGACTGCCTTCGAAGGTTTAAGTATGAGCCCCAAGGCACAACGGTACGAGCATGTTCTGTAACCTGATCGGTGAGCGCGCATCTGTCATAATTGATATTCGCGATCACAACCGACAGGACAACCGGTCCGTGGCTCAATGGTAGAGCGTTAAACTCCATGACCAAAGATCCCGGGTTTCAATCTCAAGTGATCCACATTTGAGGTTGGGTATTACTGGCTGATGACGGCCTATAAGCCAGAAGTGACCGTTACGGTCTCCCTTGTCTTTGTCGGCTCCAGCTCATTTATGTCTACTACTAGTCGCTGTGCGACTGCCTTCGAGGGTTTAAGTATGAGCCCCAAGGCACAACGGAACGAGCATGTTCCGTAACCTGATCGGCGAGCGCGCATCTGTCATAATTGATATTCGCGATCACAACCGACAGGACAACGGGCTCGTGGCTCAATGGTAGAGCGTTAAACTCCATGACCAAAGATCCCGGGTTCGAATCTCAAGTGATCCACACTTGGGGTTGGGTATGACTGGCTGATGACGGCTAATAAGCCAGAAATGGCCATTCCGGTCTCCCTTGTCTTTGTCGGCTCCATCTCACATATATATTTGTTGCTTCGGAGGGCGGTGCACGTCAGAATTTACAAAATAAATGTCAAATGTGCGGAGCACATAGCCGTCTGACAGTATTCACACCACTAGGTGCGGCAGCATCGTGGTTTCCATGGAAATGAGACTTAATGTTTGCCAACCAAGGCGGATCTGCGCCGTCTCAATCTACCCACACAAATAAATCTGACCTGCCGATTTTGAAAATATACCGCTGCCCGGGCTACATAGTGAGAGCCCATTTGTTTGCCTGCTTTGCTGTTCTGTGACGGTTTGAGAACATAAGGCGTTTTGTCAATGCTTCAGACCATCGGTCACCAGAGAGGATCTTCTTGCTAACTGACAGACGTAATACCAGTCAGACTGGAAATGCCTTGTCTGCAACATACTTTGACGATGAGAGCATCTGGGGTGGAATATATGATATATGAACAAATATGGGGACAGCCTCAACTCGGACACCATGCATGTGGCTTTGACACCCACTGTGCTGAAGCTTTCCTCCGATCGTCCTTACAATATTTTGGGGGGAGAAGAGAGTGCGGCAGGCGAGGCGCTAGTGCGCTATCTCTAAAAACAAAATCACATGCAGGACGCCGATCTGCAGGCAGTTGAAAATATCCATTGGGACGATCGAACGGATATGTTTACCGGCCAGCGCTAACTCTGGAACAGGGGAATCAGTGACCCCATAAAGCAGCCAAGAGGTCGAAAATATCACCCTGAGAAGATCGGCCCAAAAGCTTTCAGGACGAGTTCCGTTAGAACATTGCTTATCTATCCACTGTTGTCTTTACTTTTTTCTCCATCCTTTCTATACTGTCCCATTTAGGGTGGGAATGCAACGTATGTTGCCGGGGCTGTCAGGACATCATGCAACATGCGCTTGACAAGCGAACGCTCAAGGTCATGTACCCCTGTTCAGACCTTCTTCGTGCCTATTGGCCATCTATCAGCCTATGACATTCCTCCCTGCCATAAAGCCAGCCGTCTCCACAAGCCTCCGCACTTGTGCTGCCTCTCGTACTCAGAACACGTTCTTTTTCTAACTAACGCTCTGTTTTGCAAACATAAGAAAATCCATCTAGAAACTTGAGAGGCTATCAACAATCACACTTTGCTTAGCATTGACTTATTGGATGTCGCAGGAAGACAGTGAGATGTAATCTGGATGACGAATCTCACGGGGTGATTATTGATCGCATGAGGTCCTCAGTGAAAAAAGTGTGTCTTATGGTCTGTTAGAACTACAAATGCGCGATCCTCGAAAAAATGTTGGAAGTTCCGGATGACCACGTAGACAGTGAGGAGTTCTCGGCCAATGACACTGAAGCGGGTCTCTGCTCGGTTGAGCTTCGTTGAGAAGAATTCCGGAGGCTGTAGAAAACCACTAACGTATTGCCATAGTGATGCATAAACGACAGTGTTGGAGGCATTTGTCATGAAAGTAAGCTGGCCATCTGAGCGGGGTGGGCAAGCAGTATCGAGCCCGAAGGTGCGGTCTTGAGGTTATTGAAGGGCTTGACGGCGTCATTAATCATCACCACTGTCTTCTTGGAGTGGGCAAACCGGCTGTTGAGTGGTTGCAGTATGGAGGCACAATGGGAAAGAAAACGGTGATAATAGTTCACCATGCCCAGGAAGTGGCGTAGTTGGTTGATGGCTGGTGGAACGGTGAATGTTGATATGGCCGAGACCTTTTCAGGAACGGGTTTTATCTCATCAGAATTCACCTCGTCACCCAGAGAAATTGTGCTGTGGACTTTATACGCACATTTAACAGCATTTATCACAAAGTCAAGGGCGTCAGGCCGTTCGAACAGTTGTGGGCGATGAGCCTTGTATTCAGCAGGGTCAGAACTCGGCACCAGCAAATCACTGACGCAAGCGTAGACGAAGTCGAAACCTCACTGAACTTGATCAGTGAATGGCTGAAAGTTTGCGCGACATTCCTGAAACCGAAGGGCATACGAGTGAATAAGAAGAGCCTAAAGGGAGCGGTAGCCGCGGTCTTCGGAACATCAGTGGCTTCGATTGGAATTTGGTGACATGCACAAACCAGATCAACCCTTGGAAACACGCGCTTACCATGAAGCGAAAGGATGAAGTCTTGGATGTGCGGCACAGGGTACTGATCAGGAATAGTCACTGAGCTCAATGCCTGCCAGTCACCACACGGTCGCCAGTTGTCGCCCTCCTTTGGGACAAGACGTAAGGGTGATGGCTAGCATATCGCGAACTGTCTTTTGATGCCAACCTCACGCATGTGTTAGATCTCCGCCTTACCATTCTCCAAACGATGCGGAGCAAGAAGACGCGGTCGGCAAGACTTGGGGAGTCCAACGGGCGAGATGTGATGGATGACGGTGTGCCTGACATCCACTTCTGAAATTGAGGGATTGGTCAGGTGAGGTAACTGTCTGAGAAATGAGTGAAAAGGACAGTCCGAGACTGGCATAACGGTAAGCGGGTTGGAGGACGGATTCACTTCGGACTGGCAGCGGCGACTTAGGTGCGTGAGGCTGTCGACGAGTTGGCGATTCTTCAAGTATGCTAGTAGCTTGAAGGGAGTTAACAAATCGACCCCGATTAAGGAGACTGAAACGTCGGCAATTATGAAAACCCGTCAAAAGCCCACGTCAAGTGTGATGGAGCGCTTTCCAAAGGCGCTTGTGCTGGAGTTGTTGGCATCTATTAGACAAAAGGAGCTGCGTTTTTGGCATTCAACCGGGGTTTGTGGGACCAAGTTAATCTCGCCCCAGAATCAACGTGGAATTCAGCGTTAGCGATATGATCCCAGAAGAACAAACGACGAGTGTGGAGATTGGCAGCGCTTCCAGCAGCAGCAGCAGTGGCCTCTACTGTCGGGTGGAATCGTTTCCATGAGGCCGTTTGTGATGAATTGAAATTGCATGACTGAAGACATCGTCGAGCTGGTCCTCCGATTGTTGATGATACCAGCAAATGTCGCCCGGAGATTGTGGACGACGGGTGCGGGAAACTGAGGAATCCGACGACTGTCTGGTGTTCGCCGAGGGTCGCCAGCGGTAAGTGCAATGAGCTGGGCTTTTAATCACATTAACGCCTCCTCAAGCCGATTCAGGCGTACTTTAGCCCCGGGAGAAGCAGAGTTGATAAGTGACTTCTGCCGTAAGACGGTTGTTGTGGACGAAACGTTCGCGGAATTTCAGCGTTCGTGAAATCGGGGTCTCAAATTTGTGGCGGTCAAGGATGTAAGATCAGTTCAAGCCGCACGCACAGTAATTTCGTCCCCTCTAATGTCAGAAGTCTGAGAGCTATCGGAATCTCCGTATTCTGTACACGGGACAGGTTGCCGAGACTAGGCGAATTGTTTGTGCCGTTAGGGAGCCCGGCAGTGGAGGTGTGCATGTTCGTGTCAGCAGGAAGAAGTGACTGACTGACTGTTAGTCATATGCCTGAACGGAATAGGCAAGGAATAGGCGGTGGGGTGCATACTCACAAGGACCACGGGTATCAAGCCGTGGACAGGTGATCTGTCGGACTGTCTGAGGTGGATAGTGGGTGCCATAATAGACATGGCTATAAGGCAAACTCGAACACGCTGTATATAACAAACGGCTCCGCAATCCCACACGTCAGGATTACGCAGAAATTGGGGTAGGCGGTTCGAATCTCACATGTGCGATAGAGCCATTAAGAGGAGGCCATTGAAATATCGCTCTCAATTCAGTGGATGACCACTCGAAGCACAAACAAGCACTGAAATGACTGCGAGGTCCGAGTTATCCTCTCCATTGGCAACCTCATTACACTTGGCCTTATGCGCAACCTGGTTGCCTCAATCACATGGGATTGTTTATAGCGAGGAATAGGCGCAGAGACTGCCGACCTCACTTTCCTCTGCACAAGTCGATTGTCGGAGCCGGCCGACCGACGGATGATGAGATATGGGGGAGGTGGTCGAAAGGGCTAAAATTAGTCCATCTGGGCGTGCTACACACACAACCTGACTCAAACAACGTACTGTGGTCTCGCACACAATTAGTGGACGACACGGACCAATGGAGTCACGTGGAGGGAGAGACTGCCGAATAGTGCACTTCCCAATTAAGCGACATTTGCCGAGCTCTTGCCTACAGTGGACAGTTTCGGACATCCTTCGTGTGTTACTAGGGAAGCGTGTGGTGATGTGGTATGCCCTGTTGTGGATTAACGCATGCTTTGATGGAGGCGCTCGTACCTTGGTAGGTTCATGCTATGCGTGGATAAGTGTAGGCAGCTGGGGGATGACAATGGGTGTATGCTGTGCTCCAGGCTATTGCTCGGCAGTCTAAGTGCGGTGGGGGTGCGGGATGTGAATGTGCAGTGGGGATGTAAGAGGGACCGATTGAGGACTGCAGAATCACTTGTGGTGCTGTTTCTGTTAGTGCGACCACGCCGCGGGATGAGATGTTGGTGGTGCAGAGATTGAAATTTGTCGGGCGTAGAATGTGCGCCTGGCCTGTGAATTTTGCAGAGAATTTCGGTGTTTTGTATACTTGTGTGATTGATAAGGATCATTAGATGTGCGAATGTGCGTGGGTAATATGGATGTGCCGCTCAGACGCGCTGACCAACCACAATCACTGCGGTACTATAGACAGAGAGATGGACGGTTCCGATCCCACATTTGTTTGACTAAGAGTCAGGTTACATAGGGAATGAGCCGCAGATGTGAGACTGCTGTTTAGAACCTGCGGTTAGTTGATGTGGATCGTTTGTGCTAGTAAGGAGATACGTGATGAGGGGGGTTGAGCAGCGTTGCTGTACCGCAGATTTTTATGAAGGCGCATGTTGCTGAGTGCGCCTAGACGGTGTGGGAGGTCAAGACGGGCGTGATGTTTGCTCATTTGTCGTGGCCGCCCCCCCCCCCCCCAAAAAAAAAACGGGACACGTAACAGATGCGCTGGATGAGCACAGGCCAAATTGGGTTCAGGCAGGCGTTATCGGATTTGAGCACCGGGCTTACACACACAAAGAGGTAGGCGGTCCAACCCCCCCTCCCCCATGTGTACGACTTACGGACAGGTCACATGGGGGCGAGCAGAATGTGGGAGGTGTTTGTTTGAGCCATGTGGTTGGTTGACGTAGGACGAGTTTTGGTGTGGCGTATGTGCTTATGAACAGCCTGAGATCTAGAGGTGGGTTTGGGGAGTGCGCTTTTGACTCCAGGCACTGGATGACTGCGATGACTTTAAAAGGAATCTATCAGGTCGATGCGTAATGCGAACGTGCGATTACAGTGCAAACGGGTTCTTATCTAGTATTGAGAGCTAGTTAGGAGGACGACGGATTAACGAGTGAATTTTGGTTAAGTTTGTGGTTACGGTTAACATTAAGACTGAGGTTAGAACGGAGACGGAAAATGGGAATAGGTGCGCCTTCTACAAGCTAACACAAAGTTGCCCTGTGGAAGGTTTAAGTGCGTTAAATCGTTTTTGATGGGCAATAGGCACTAAAACCGTAGATCTCACTTTCTGCTTTCTTCCCCGTGGACAAGTCCTCTGTCCGACTGTCCAATATTAGAAGTGGACGCCTTAGTAGACATGGCTATAAAGCAAGTTCGCGTACGCCGCATACACCACCTGTTCCCCCAACCCTACATGTCAGGATTACGCAGAAATTGGGGTAGGCAGTCCGAATCTCACATGGATAATAAAGCCATTATGAGAAAGCCATCGGAATCTCGCTGTCAGTTCAGCATTCGACAACTCGAAGCACAAACAAGCACTGAAACGGCTGCGAGGTCCGAGTTATCCTGGGCATTGACCACCTCATTAGTCTCGTCCTTTTGTGCACCTTTGTTGTGTCAATCGCATGAGATTGTTTATTGCGAAGAATAGGCGCAAAACCCGTCGACCTCACTCATTACTTCCCTTCCCGTGCACAAGTCGATTGTCGGACCCGGCCGGCCGACCGACGGATGATGAGATTGGGGGAGGTGGTCGGAAGGGCTGAAA
The DNA here is from genome assembly GCA_902702965.1 of Spirometra erinaceieuropaei. NCBI lineage: Eukaryota > Metazoa > Platyhelminthes > Cestoda > Diphyllobothriidea > Diphyllobothriidae > Spirometra > Spirometra erinaceieuropaei. The sequence goes on from CACRXP010000512.1 coordinate 257,022, forward strand.
TTAGTCCATCTGGGCGTGCCACAAACACGACTTGCCTCAAACAACAAACTGGTGTCTTGCACAAAATTGGTAAAAGGACACGGACCAATGGGGTCACGTGGAGTGAGACTGCCAAAAGTGCACTTCCCAACTAAGCGAGAGTTGCCTAGCCCTTGCGTACAGTGTGCGATTTCGGGCGTCCTTCATGTGTTAGTGGGGAAATATTTTGCATAGCCGGCGTTATATTAACGCATGTTTTGATGGAGGCCCCGGTAGGCTCATGCGATACCTGAATATCGGTGGACAAGTGCAGGCAGTTTGGGGATGGCAATGGGTAGTCTCGGTGCGATGGATTGAAAAGTGACGTACTAGGCAAATGCGCAGTGTGCACGTGCAAGCGGGACAGGTTGGGAAGTGCAGAGCTGGTTGTGGCGGTGGTGATGCTGCTAGTGGCGGCCACGCTGGGGGCTGGAATGTTGATGTTGAGGAGATCGAACAGTTGTTGCGTTAGAAAGTGCTCATGACCTGTGATTTTGCGTTGCTAAGCGTTGCTGTACAGCAGATTTTTATGAAGGCGCATGCTGCTGAGTGCGCCTGGACAGTGTGAGAGGTCGAGACGGGTGTGGTGTTTGCTTGGTAGTCGTGCACCGCAAACGGGCCACGTAATATATGTGCCGGACCAACGCGGGGGCCACATCGGATTCCGGATGGCGTAATCGGATTTGCGCACCGGGATCTCACATAAAGAGGATGGCGGCTCCCATCCCACTCGCGGTCAGGCCACGGGGTGGACGGACAGTAGGTGGGAGTTGGTTGTTTTGAGCCTGTGGTTGGTTGACGTAAGACGAGTTTTGATGTGGTGCAAGTGTTTATGAGGAGATGAGGGGTTTAATCAGCGGTGCTGTGCCGCCGATTTTCATGAAAACGCATGTGGCTGAGCGTGCCTAAATAGTGTGCTAGCTAGATGTGGGTTTGATGAGTGCACTTTTGTACTCCAAGCACTGGCTTGTTACTCTTTGTGCGATAACTTTAAAAGGTATCTATCAGGTCAATGCGTAATATGAACGTGTGATTGCAGCGAAAACGGGTTGTCATCTAGTATTCATTACCAGTTGTTGTTGTTGTTAGTCAGAAATCTGGCCATTTTCTGTGCAGATCAGGGGGTGCGGAGCGGAACACCAAGGTGCAGTCTCGACCGCGCAATCGACCTGCGCCCTCCGCCGTCTCCGGTCTTCTTGACTCTGTCTTGACGTCGAGTCGAAGAGACACGGCAGTAGATGCGGTGCAAGTATACTGGTACTAAAAACGAATTCACGCACAAATCACCATCACCGCTCTCGCCTTGTTGTGGACGTCGTCGGCAACGACGGTCGAACTGTCGGGAGCTCGTTTGCGTTCCTGGTCAGTGCTCCTCGCTCTTTTAAGTAAACTATCAGGTCAATCTGTGATGTCCAGGTGCGATCGCAATGGGGACTGGTAGGGATCTAGTCTACACTGCCAGCTACGAGAACATTGGTTGTGAGGGTGGGCTATAGTCAAGTTTGTGGTTAGGGCTAACGTTGTGGCTAAGGTTAGCGCAGAGCTAGGGTTGGGAGAGGAGATAGGCACGCCTTCAGGAAATTTAGCACAAAGTTGCCAGTGTTGTGTGAGGATGTTTATATTTTCTTTCCCGCCACCGGGGGACGGACCAAGTGAACGACTGTAATCTGGGTAAGGATTGCATATTTGACTCTTGCAGACCATAGGATTAGGAACGTATCCTAATGCATGCACCTTTCTTTAATGTTTGGGGAACATAAGCGTTTCATTAGTGATGTGCTTTAAGGTTAGATTTAACAGAGGAGTAGGTAGTCTTCCTGAAATTTGGTGCAAAAAACATGTATTTGTGCGGAGGAGTGCGTTCCAATAGCTGTAAGAACTATTGAATGTAGCTCGTTGCCATTTTAATTTCCATGGTTTCAAACTACCAGAAAGAATTCAAATTTCGTTAGACTCACAATGGACAATGACAGATTGTGAGACCACGATAATAGATCGCTTCTCGACGCTCAGAGTGACAATTCAAAATTAAGTAAAAAGTGAATTTAAAAAGGTGATTGATTTGAAATGGGCGGCAAAAAGTCAGTTTAGACCAATTCACCCAGACACGCCGATTCCAACTAACATGAACTACATACAGCAAGTGATGTTTCCACTCTAAACGTTTTTAGCGCACGCTTTTGAGTTTTCAGTAAACGATAGCGAACCCAAAGCAGCCAATCTCTGACTGCAACATGCGGTCGGTGTAATGTGATTACTCACAAATATCGCTGTACCTTATTTAAGGTACCCGAAGAAAGGTATAAAAGGAGGCTTTAAAGGTAAATTTACGGAAGCATCTGCAGTTGAGCGGTAAATGGCAATGTATGTATGGAGATATTGCAAAATCCAAATTAACTGGGCGAAGCCGCTGTTTAAATTGGAAATATGTATTGGAGAAGCGTATTTTTTATGTAATTATTTTTTCCCCAAAATTGCAGATCGTCAGCCGCAGTAAAGAGGGAACCTAAACCGCACCCCAGTTGACGTGTGAAAATTGAAAAATTAAAGGGAGTTATTAATTCAGGGGAAATTGTTGAGTTCTGACAGTCCAGACGAATACTGCCAACCGTGCTAACCTGCCAATAGAGACTCGAAATGCAGCTGCAATCCGGACGCATAGCAAGGATGTCTATGATCGGTTGCGAACGCTGCAGAATGAGGAAAGCACTTAAAACTTGCTCGGTGTTTAAGAGGATCCGATAAGGAATGGGAACAATTATTAAGATTTGGACGCCATTTTTTTCCGGGAATAAGGGTCACTAAGTGCGACGACGATGTAGAAGTGTGCCACACGACGGCTGCCAAATGGTATGCAATTTGTCGAAACGTCTGCTCCGCGGCCCTCATGAGGAAGACCGGTCAGATTGGAGGTGCCGGCGTGAAAGGTCAAGTTGAATAAACAGTCATTAGTGGCCAAATTTACAACGTCAGCATGTCCGAATTACACGAATGTTAACATGAACGGTTTATCGGCGCACTGGGAATGAATTTCCTTGTATAAAGTTCTTTCGAGCCATCCGTCTTCTCATTACCTTGACTCAAGTCACAGTTACATAAATGCGTAGTGCGAAGAAGCGTCTGCACTCGACGATTTACATGGAGGTAGCTCGAATGGTGCGATTGCCTCTCGAATCTCTGAGCTAAATATAAGTCAGGAAAACGCGGAGTGCAGTGTAGCCTCCGCGTTTGCCTCCTTACCTGTAGGGAACAATGGTATTACGCCCGCTTCTTAACTGTATGAGCTTAAGTCAAGGTATATAATGGAGAGTTGAGAAGTAACGTATGCAACAAAGGAAGGGAGCGCTACGATCGCTTCTGACCTCTCTGAGATAAGGTCATGGAAATTGATCATAAATTGAATCGTGATGTCTGAGACGGACGACCGAAGCGTTACGATCGCTTCTGAACTCGCTAACCTTAGCTCACGCGAGGTAATGGTAAACTGAAGGAATAACTCCTGGACCGGGTTGAAAAGACTAAGACAGCTAATAAGTTATTGAAATCCGATCGGAAAATGTGTGCTATAAGGCAGCTTAATCGAATGAAAACTGCACGTCTACAGCAGAAGTCGACAACCACCGACCCACTTAGACAAACATTGTAGGCAACTTGTCTATGCAGTATATTTTTGAGGTCCTAAAAATCTATCGTTGCCCTCAAAATGCACTGTCTTCTTTACCAATCAACCGAGGATTTCGGTCGAAGTGCAAAGGAGCACCCCCCGTCATAACCATTCGAACTTCATGACCTGCATCCGAATCGGCCTGATTATTTTTCATTAAGACTGCGGATTCCCGCTGTCAAGTACGGAAGGTATACCATTCGATTTGCACAATGCTAAATTAATCTATAATTGAGCAGTATATGTGCATTTGCGATACCCTCTAGCTCGCAAAATATGCAGATCAAATTGGAATAATTCAGCAGGCCTTCGTGTTTATATTCAAACAACTTATTAGATTAACTTAGGTAGTAGCGGCACTAGAGCACCAGTTTTCCGCTGCCATAAGAATCGAATATCCAGATTTCAATGTTTTGAGCTATCCTATCCTAGTTAATGCGACTGTGCTGCATGCCAATGCCTTTCAAGATGACATTTGTTCACATGAAGACACTCGTGGAAGCTGGGTTCCGACTAGTATTTTCTACAATGCGGTCTTTTTTGAAATTAATCATGGTTTATCTTAGAAATACAGCGCTATCGCCTAAACAATCACCATATCGACTTTGTCACTGAGTGCGCATTTTCATTATACACCGAAATATAGGAGCTTAACTAACAAACAGAGTCTATTTTATGCATTTCCTACTGCCGAAAGAAACCCTCTAAGGCATTCATACGAAGAGACAGGTTGGACAAGTTTGTCAGAAACCATATAGTGTGTTGGTATTCGATAGATGCGTAGTCGCTCCCCGATGAGAAATGAATATTTGATCCTCAAGTTCATGACGTAACACTCCAAACGCATTTTCATTCTACACCGAAATCTGGGAGCTCTGTAAGCCACCACACAGTTCCATAAAGACAACTTCGGGCACCTGTTGTCCATATTTCTTAGTGCGAAGCAGGGAAGCAGGGTTAAAGATAGAACAGCCAGACTGCAAGTTCAAAATAATAACTGATTTACGGGCACGTTGAACAAGTACATAGGATAAGCATGTACAACGGCCAGAGAGAACCACGTTTCCACATTGCCTTTACGGATATGAACTATTAAGAAATAACCAAAATCTCCTGGAGGATTGGGACACACTGATCTAGTCACCTTACGATGAGTGGATGATAGATATTTGGGAGGGACAGCCAATTACCCCCAATAACTCAGCGAAAGCACGGTGGCGGTGAATCCAACGGCAGACACACATGTATCTTCAGATGACGGTAACAGGCACAAGTGGTCAAATAAATGCCGAATGTGCGGAGCATACAGTTGAGTGAGAGTAGCTTCACCTCTACTTGTGCGAGTATGATGGTATCGATGGAGATCAGACCTAAACTGGCATATCCTAACTCTTCATATATAAGGTCATACGATATTACCAGAATGGCCCCTGAATCCTCTTTCCAACGTAATGCTAGCTTTGGATATCAAGGATGAGGGCAAACAAGTATTATCATAACCTCCCCACTAAGCTAAGTCCAACACTGCTTTTATCCTTAGGCGAGTTTGACAAACTGACTTCTGCCTGCCTACCCAGGCAGAGTCCAGTTGTCTACTTAGTCTACTGTTATGCGAAGATCTCAGAATATTAGGCATGCTGTGGATGTTTCTGTTACCAAAAATGACTGCCTTCTTAATCGACAGGCAGTATGACACGAAATCTAAAAAGGGTCATCTGTATAAAAGATTCTGTCCCTGGAAACAAATGGAGTAAAAAGTATGAGATGTGGAGCAGACAGAATCAGTTGGGGTCAGGTCGCCGATCGTGCGAGGTTTCCCAAAAAAGTAAAGCGACCGAAAATGTCAAACGTCAAATGCTTTTGGTGTCCACTATAACCAAAATGACTGTTGAAAGCCACTAGCCATTGTCCGAAATTCCAAAATTGGGCCTGAAATGTTTTGGTATTTAGAGTGCAAAACAAGTTGGGCATTTCGTGATGGGAGATTTTAAGCGGTCGCGAACATGGTCGCATGCTAAACGTAAACGATCGTCCACCTTACTTTGACTTGCGATCTTTGGATGAAAGAACTCATATGATATTTCAGGGATGTCCACCTAATCGGCCATTTTCTGCTTACCGCGCAGACCGCTTTCATAAATGAGGCGCCCTCCATTATGAGAAAATATATTTAAGTGTACATTTCAGTACAGTTATTGACCGATCTCATTAAATGTTCACCAAAATTCCCAAATGTGTTTTCGATTAGATAGGATTAATAGGTGGGGTTGCAATATTGTTTAAAATGCGCCATAATCTTATAAGGTTTCGGATTCGCCAGAATGTCAGCTATTGAATGCACTCTCTTTTAACCTACTGTAGAAATATTTCGCTATAAGAAATAACTAATTAATTAGCACGCATTTATCACATCGTTTTTAGGTCTTCTAAATTTAAATATATTTTAGAGAAAGCATGCATATAAAAAACACTTTATTCCATTCGTTTGGTGGCGAATCGCATTTTCTTTACATTTTATATTCGAAGAAATTGTATATTGAGCTTTTGTTAAATGACCGTTTTCGGCCTGCAAAACGAAAAGCGAGAAAGGGATGCGGACATACAGCTCGATGAAATCGCGCAGTATTGGGCTGGAAGATGCGGCATCGGCAACAAATCCATGGGCGAATTCTTTCATTCCCCATCGATTAGCGAAGTCCAGGTGTTGTTCACTTGCAGTACACTTAGAGAATGGGTAATGCGTTTACTTTACAACTGCAAATATGCATTAGGTTGCCTTCGATCCACCGACAACAAGATTAACTGCGTTCTCCACGTTAAGCAAAATTGACGCGTTTGCGAAAAGACTGCCGTATTCGGGAGTACCTACGTAGTACACAGGCACTCTGCGTAGAAAATCATCCGAACGACGCAAACGAGGAGAGCGAGTGGACGGACACCCCGGCATATTCAAAGACTCGCAATGGGCAGACTGTACACCGTGCATCCCAATCTTGCTTCGCATGGTGTTGGTGTGTACCCGGGGCAACGTCTTTCCAGCAATTGAAATCCGTCAACGGCGTTACGCATGCCACTTTCAGAAGTGTGTATCAGGCTCTTCAGTTACTGGAGAACGATCAACAGTGGGACGTTTCTATTAATGACGCCAAAACACGTCCCATCCACATCAACTTCATGCGTTGTTAGCAGTCATATTGACCGCATTCTCTCCTTCATCTTCAACAGTTTTACGGAAGGAATATGAATCGCATGTGTCTAAAGATATCTTCCGTCAACTATACAGGAAACATTCAAATTCGGCTTGCACAGCAGGAATCTACAGCGAGGCGTTTATAATGATTGAGGATATGTACGCATAAATCGCGAACAAAGTTCTTAATCAACTGAGAATTTCACCGCAAAACCAATCTGCTGCTGCCTTGTTAGATGTGGATTCGAGCCATAAGCAAAAATAAAACACCGTTCAACTTCTGCCATGCCTGAAATCAAACATCCCAAAGCTAAGGCCGGAGCAGAATGGCATTGATGATCAAATAATGGGGGCTGTCAATAACGGGGTTGGACGAATTTTCTTCCTAGATGCGCCAGGAGGGATTGGCAAAACGTTCCTACTTTGACCGATTCTGACGACAATTTGATCCAGTAAACGACATACCTCTAGCATTTGCATCACCGGAATAGCTGCAACCCTGCTACCTGGCCGAAAAGCCGTTCATGCTGCTTTGAAATTGTCTTTAAACGTGCAATTCATAGGGACTCCCGCGTGCAACATTTCCAAGGTCTCTGGCATGGAAAACGTACTGCAGAAATGCAAACTTATTGTTTGGAATGAATGCACAAGGGCGCAAAAAAGGTCTTGAGACCCATAGTTGAATACTGCAGGATTTGCGAGGAAACAGCTGACCATTTCCGATGCACTGCTACTGCTTGCAGGAGACTTCAGGCAAACACTGCCTGTAATTCCTTGATCGACACCAGTGGGCGAAATAAAGGCCCGCCGTCACCACTTATTCCGGAATTCTCAAGCGCGACTGGGTGCAGCAAACAATTGCCCCGCCTTCGACAGCGACTAGAAGGACAATCCTGTGTTTCGCATACAACACATCCCGCCAAACGGTAGCCCTTCCCTTTTCCTCAATTGGGAACATGCACCTTGCTCTTTTCCTTATTTCCCAATTAATCCGATTTAACCACAGCAACTCGTGACGGGGTCCAGCTACTGTTACCATATTAAGCCTTTGAGTACATGAACCAATATTGAAATAGTTACAATAACTTGAACGCTTGGGATATATTGGCTCATTCGCTGACTGTAACAGATAACCTACAATGAATGGATGATGGATATTTAGGTGGGACAGCCAACTGGCGCAGATAACTCAGTAAACGTACGATATAGATGAACGCAATGGTAGATTTACCTGTAGCATCGGTTGATGGTAAAGGCCAGAATCGATCAAATAAATGCAGAATGAGCCGGATATATCGTTGTAAGACAGTGACTACACCTCCAAATGCAGGAGCATAATGGTAGCAATCGAGATCAGACTTCAAATTAGTCGACCACGGTGGTACATCGCCATCTTAATATGCCTCACAGAAAGGACTCTCTTGCTAACTAACAGAAATGATGGCATAAAAACGCGGCTCTGGAAGCAAATGGAGAAGCACTAACGAAACTTGAAGTAAACCGACACAGACAAGTTCAGGTCATAATCATGAATGCATATCAGGGAATTGAAAATGGGGATGCATTAAAGACCACTCGAATACAAACAATTTACCTCTAACATAAACGTCGAGTACCTACTGCAAGCCCTGGAGAACCTACCAAACTTGCAAAATGTGGCTGGAAATGTGTCCGAAATTGTAGTAATCGCAAGTCTTAGAAAACAGTGCAATCACAACTCATGTCACCCGGTTAATAGGGCTGGTTTTTCGGGTGACAAATCTCAAGTCGTTTGTTAAGCCTGCACTCACATCGATCAAACTCCAAACGGTGCGTCCGTCAATTTTGATGTCCGATGAAAGTGCGACGTAATCATAACGTACTCCCCAGACAATAACGAAATTCCCTTGCCTTAAAATCTCTGTGAACATGGAAGGATTTTTGGCGTTGGATTAAATGCTGCCATTTCCCACTGGACATTTTGCTTGCTTTTGGTCAATATTTACAATTAGTTATACCTTCAGTGAGCTGTCCGTATCCGTGTTCGTATTGCTACGCATAATTATACCTCAGTGAACAGAGAAGAGTAGAAATAACTTGATACTTGTACAAAGGTTTGTGTATATAGGTGTGTGGAGTGACTGGTACGGTTACTGAATATAGAGGTTAATGACCCTTTCATCAATTAGCCTTTATGGCATTCACAAGCACGCGAAATCCAAAGAGTGCATGTGTGCTAGTTCAACGTGCTAGCGGACCGGCGACACGCCTGCCGCAATCTGCTCTCTCTCACTCGCCTTGGGACCTCGGCAACTAAGAGGAAACATGACCGGGGTAGGACTCAGGCGCAACGGCCAACAAGCTTGTCTGTATGTCGTCTAGGTTGAGGTTTTTCCTGTCTAACTACAATGCGTGACCGATCCGATGAAATGTTAGCCGAAATTCTAAAATGGGTTTTCGATTTCGAAAGATAGCCTAGGTGGCGTTGGAACGCTGCTAGTCAAACAGCATATCTCCATAGCATCTCGGACTCGCCAGGGTTTTGGCTTTCGAATGCTTTTCTTTTTAAACTCCTAAAGAAGACACACTCGGTACAAAAGGACTGATTAACTTTCACGTATTTTTTACATTGATTTTCGATGGTCTTATAATTTCAAATATTTTTTTACGGAAAGCACGTACAAACATTTGCTTTCTTTGGTTTGTTTGGCAGAAAACGACATTCTCTTTACACTTAATACCCAAAGAAAGTGTATTTTTAACTTTTGAAAAAGACTCACAATTCGCAGATAATTTTGGGCCAGAGCAGTTGTTGCATTACTGTTTAACGACTCCAGTCTACAAGGTTCGTGATTTTTGAATAAGAAAAATCAAATATTCCCCTATGTCCTTAAGAGGATACAATGTTGAGTTCATAACATTTTGCAATGGATATGAACTATGTCGTACATTTCAGAAGAAGCGCTGGTAATCGGAGATGTGTGACGCCGTGTGTATGGACATCGCACGGTCTTAAACCTATCATAATAAAAACCTTTTTCTTAACCTATATATACACTTACTTTGGATATAAAATATAATGATAATGTTGCTTTCTACCAAACAAACAAAAGAAAGCAAATGTTTGTGCGTGATTTCCGTAAAAAAACATTTGAATTTATAAGAACATCGAAAACCAGTGTGAAGAATACACGTTATTTAAGTATTCACTTTGCCGAATGAGGATTCTTTAGTAGGTTAAAAGGAAGAGCATTCGAAAGGCAACATCATGTGTATTACGAAATGCTGCGGGATTATGTCGGTTGATCAGAAACGTTGCAAAGCTACCTGATTAATCCATCCTTATCGAAAACCCATTCCGAAATTTCGGCAAACATTTTATCAGATCGGTCGCGCCCTGTATGTTGATTCCCAAACCTTACGCTCTGATTGTAACTAACTTTCTTTAATTTACTACCTGGCAGAAAATTTTTACTGACTTCTTCAATTTTTTCGATGTACGCTTTTTTCATGACTCAATACGCCCATTAGAAAATGTTGTCAATCAGTGTGAGGAGTGTTTGAAATATTTTGCGCAAAAATGACTAACCAACAACAAAAAGTTAAACAAAAAATCCACTGCATTAAAATAGAATGATCTTATTGGTACATATATTAACGTCCAAGCATACGTGATGTGCACAAGAGAAGACCTATGGCTTATAAAATGAATTGAAGGACGTATGGTAATCAGTGATCAACTCACTGAGCATTTTACCACCCTGGCATAACGCGTCCACCAGTTTACTGCGGTTTTCAACAAGACAAAGCTGTTCTACGTGACATTAGGTTCAGATATGAAGGTTTTTACGCTTTTGATTTTAATATGCGCATCGACACTATGTGCAGGTTGCTTAACATGGATACGTGCATTAATCAAGAAAGGTACGTGTGTTTTGTTTTTAAGTGTGTAGCATAGATGTATCTACACTGGCGCTCTAAAATAAATAAGATATCTGAGATATTTCGCTGTGGAATTTCCTGATCATGCGAGAATCTATGAATAAATAGTAGATGCGGGAAAAATTAACGCTAAACATGCAGGGTAGCGGGACGGTCCGAGACGTTTGCAAACCACGAGTCGTTACGGCAGGTTATTATAAACTTACGTAAATTGATTTAATCCTTATGATTTAGTGGTTTGTCCCCATCACCCAGACTTCCAGTGTAGACTTTCGTCTATTCCACCCAAATTAACAACGTCAATTAAGTTTTATCAAAAGAAAAAGGTCACTAATTTCGTTTGACCAAATCAGACTTTTTATGAATATTATATCGTTCGTTTACTTATAGCACAAACCATTCCTCGAAACCTAAAATTATCCGCACACAGCGGACATTTGTCCCCACACAACAAACATCTATCTTCTAATATTTTTCGTTTTAAATTATGAAGTATAAAATGCGCGCTGTCATTAAATTTTACACAGACGTCTTCAGTGGGCAATGACATACAACTCATATAAATAATGTGGTCTATGCCATGGAAAATTTATTTTGACTACTGTACCAGGAAAAGCAGTAGGTAGACGGCTATAAGAAGATGGAAGGTATTGAATGAAGTACGATCCAAGATCTGCCAATCTAATCCGATAGGAATTTACCATACTTGCCTGCACTTATCTATGCCACAATGTATAAAAGCATAGCTATCCCCCACCCTATAAGCATTGCAGCATAAAACAGCTTCCCTATGAATTATCCGTGTTCGTAAATGGTGGCAACATATTCAGTCACTTCCTAAAAACGCCTACTCATTGGTACCTGTTTAATGTCGATGACTTACGCTAGTTAAGGCGCTCTGATTTGTTGATTCTTCACGAACGTGGGATTCCAGTCAGACGCATTATCTGATCATGTACCGCTTGGATGTGTTTGATAAAATGGCATATGTTCTATTACACAGCTGCTTGATGTTTCGTGGCTACAGCAAGAGTTTATTTAGCTATACGGTGATGCGGATTCTGTTTTATGTGATCGAAGAAGCATTGAGAGCGTCACGCCGCCACATCTTTTTGTCGGGGTTTGCAAATCTGATTTTATTCATTTATGTTTTTAACGACCGATTGCACATTATCAATGAATAAAACTGCAAAATATAAAGTGCATTATGTTTTTGATGAAGTGCGCCGGATGCCTTTCCTACGGAGTATGTGCGCTGGCGAGTATATATTAAACCCAAAAGTCATAAACGAATTCAAATATATGTCTTCTAATAGTTTCAAAAACCGAACAATCTTCCAGAGACCCATCGAGAAAGGCAACAAAACCTACTTTGAAGTTGCCCATGCAATATTCGAAGCGCTATATTGATTACTAAATGACTGTCGATCGTGAAGGGCTGATGATCATCCATGGTTTAAGACACTAAAATAATCAAGCAGGTCTTAGCAATTTTACACTACTCATATTAAACAGAAATATTTTGTATCGTTGGAAAGCGCGTGAAACCAGTATATTCTCCATTAATGCAAACTTTAATCAATCATAGTATCCTTTGTCAGTCTTGGTCTAGAAGTTAGTTGTTTTTGCGCGAACGTTGTCTGAAGATGAGCTGGGGAACCATTCTTGAAATTTTACCCAATAAAGTTTACATTTTCCCGAAGAAATCCCTCTTCCTATGTAGGATTATCTATGAACACTAAACACAAGTGTATTTAAGCACGGCAGGCGTTGCAAATGGTTAAAAACGCGTGGTTTTACACAATTGCTGCTTTTTTCATAATTGAATCCTGACGCGTATTTTGCCCTCTTTGTAGGTCGAGTACTGCGTGAAGACCAATCCAGCCTATCTATTGCTGACAAATTCGCATCTCGGCTTGAACATTACCGACCGCTTCTATTACCGGACTGTGTCCGCCCAGTTTATGCTTACCTGATCGGCTTCATTCTGAGTCCCCAGTACCGATGCGATAAGATATTTAATATGGCGGATAATCATGAACGTATTTACCACTGTCTGGTCTACATAAATGCTTCCGTTATGACATTTGACGTTCTGATAGAGTCACTATTAGAGGACGGCAATTGGAATAGTATATATAATGCTATACATCCTGTGCGTTATAAGAACAAATTTGTTCGCAGAAATGTTACACTAATTCGCACAGAAGAAGGAAGTTTAGAAAAACTGGAGTTCGCATCTGAACATAAGCTTTCTTACAGATCCAATATCTACAACCCGGATTGCGAAGCAAATGATAGTATTGAGCGAATTTTCACAGACGATGAAATCGATGTACTATCAACGCTTTGGAGCGTACTGAAATATCGATGGCCATATGGAAGGTCATCTGCAATGTAGAATGTCGATGGAAACCACATAGCTGCCTTCAGGCATCAGCAGCCACGTACATACTATTTGCGGATCATATGGCATGTATATTTTGTTGTGTTTTCTACGGCTATGACTTTTAACGGTGATGGTTCAGATAATAAAATTTGGAGGGATTTAAAAATATAAGTCAACCTGATTGTGCGACGTTTTCAAAATCACGTTGCGAGACTCGTGTAATCTGTAACTTTGGGCAGACAATTAAAACTCATGTTCAATTGAGGATATTGACAAATACGTAATTAAAGAAAGTGGCCTTCAACACTGCCCTGCACACTAAACACCATTGCTGAGCAAGGGTTCAACTTTCGACTTCGTACCTGCATTCGCCAATATTAACAAACTTTGTAAGCGGGTTTAAATCATGCTATCATAGATGTAAACTGCGAAAAGAATTTAAAATTCAAGTTAATATCATCATTTTTTGACATTTCTCTAAGAAATCAGAATTTGAGGCCCCCCCCCTTCTAGTTTTGAACGGCAGGAGACAAATGGGTGTTCGGAAGTTACATTCTAGATTACGATAGGCTATGTGTCTCCACCTACTCTTGGTTTCTATGACATACATACTGCTGACATTTTAACAGTCATGTTATGTTAAGGTTTGTAGGTAAACGATTACAAATAACGATATGCAGCGAGGGAAAATGCATAAAGACAGTGATGTTTACTTTAAAAAGAACCCCAGCAGCATACATAACCTCTAGTGTAACTAAAGCTCTCATTCTGATTCTTACCATAACGCTTACATTACCGTCTACTCTCCCTCATTCCTGCATCGAATCCGTCAAGGGTTACCAACCAACTTTAAGTTCGACTCAAGATAAGCCTTAACAAGTTTGGATTGGGGATGAAAGGTTATGAGACAAGTTTCTGATTTAAGATGGCATCTTAGTTTAAGTAGGCGTTAGGTTTTATGTTTAGGAGTTGGAATTGAAGTTTTGCGGCTAGGTCTTCAACTTAGAGTTTGAAGTTAATTTAAATGTTTGAGTAAGATTAAAGGGATTAAGTTTGTTGTTAAAGATTCGGGAGATTTAGGGTTCAGAAACTAGAGGTATATAAATGTTCGAGTTTAAGGTAAGGATTCCAATTAAAAATGTAGGATAAGAGCGAGAGTTGGGAGTTAGGTCTGGAGTCAGGGAGTTTAGATTCGGGCCTGAGGATTAGCAATTGGGGTTAGATAAATCTGTAGGATATGAGACTTAGGTAAGTGTTCGAATTTCGGGGTTTGGACTAGAAGGCTAGGGTTCAGAGTTAAGTTTGTAGTTTACGATTAGGGCGTTGGCGATTTAGGGACAGGTTTAGCGCTAGGCGGCTGGAGTTAGTGTTTGGGGTCAATAATCAGGTTTAGTGTTCAGGGTTAGATTTGTAGTTTGGAGGTTAAAGGCTTAGTGTTCTGAATGAAGGTTATGGTTCCTACCCAGGCTGAATGTTAGGGACATGAGCTGGGCCTTAATTTTTGTGGTCGAGAGGTTAGGATTTGGAATTGAGGATGAGGGTTAGGGCGTGATATTTAAGTTTACGGTTACGCGTGGGGTTTTTTAATAAAGATTAAGTATTTAGACTTAGGGGTTCGAATTTTCAGTTAATGTTATGAATTGTAATCCGGCAAATTAGATATGGTGATTATTTCGACGATAGCGCTGTCTATCTTAGATAAGCCATGATTATTTTCAAGAAGGACCGGATTATAAAAATACAGCTTCCATGAATGTATTTATGTGAAAGAATTTCATCGTTGAAGGCCTTGGCATGCAGCCTAATCGTCCTAACCAGGCGGGATGATTCTAAGCATTGGAAAGCTGGATATTACACGTTGTATTTATGTGTCTTCTCGAAAATTTTGCCCGGACTTACCGACTACATCTTGACCTGTTGATTCTTTTGCCAGGGCAAAACTAGTGATCTAATGCCGCTACTACCCAACCAAATCTAATTATTTGTTTGAATATGAACACCAAGGGCTGTTGAACTATTTACTTTTGTTCGAGCAGAGTTTTTGTATCTTTGTGCCGCCTAAGAACCATGTACAGTGGACGGAAACTGCTCAAAAATCCCTAGAAAAAAAAGTAAAAGGTTTGAATACAGCCAAAAATTCCCGGAAGTTATCAAACAGAACGCGACTGTGGCGCATGCGGACAAGCGCAACATAACCGCCGGTTCCAATGACAGTGTGTCCATACGAATTCATGCATCATAAGGGGACAAATGCTGTGGATTGCAATGCAACATGGGTGTTTATAACGCATACATATGTACTTCAATTGGCTGCTATTCGGTTCACCGCAAGACAGTAATATGAATGAGTTTGTCATGGTTTTGTTGATAGTTTGTAAGTTTGATGATATTAGGCGGAGGCAACCCCTTATACTTTTTTGGATGCCAGAAGAAGGTCTTCTGTAAATTACAATAATAGGGGTACCGGGAAAGTAAAATAGATTATTATTTGATTAAAAGTAGTCTAAATATGCATGGTAAAGGGTATATTAGTGCTTTTGCACATGCTGTCATTGAAGAACAAAGGACATTGTGGGGTGGTCTACTCATTCCCGAGTCGAACTTTAGCAGATAATTCTGTAACTCTGTGTGATCCATACCGTCATGCAGGACGAATATTAACGGTTGTCTCGCGGCAAAACTAAACCACTACCAGTAGGACCGTTTTGGTAGTCGTCAGTTCCACAGGAACCGCGTGAGTCACCGAAACAGACATCTGCAGAGTAGACCTGATTCTAATTTAACCGGCTTGCCGGGGGATGCGGGTGTTTACACATACGCAGAGAGAAGGGGGGGGAAGACTGCTCAGTCTGCCGCCAAAGAGAACAAATAGGCTTATTCTGTCGGGATGCAACTTCAGGGATTAAAGTGCATCTTAGTTCCATGGTCAGGCCAATGAACACGCGTGAAAGTTAAGAGACACTGAATATAAGCGCAAAGAGTAGAACAGATGTGTGTTTTTGAAGTGGACGGAGGGAGTGAAGATCCGACCTTGCGGGCGGTAAGCATTCCTCCCTTAAGTGTGCAGATTTCGGTAAGCTTTGACTGCATCTATTCGCATAAATATGTGACAGAAAATTAGCCGGTGAGTCTATATATTTCCGTATACAGGCCTCCCTGCATGTGAACACTTGGACATGCGAAAACAACAACAACTGTATGAGCATCATTGCTATTTGTAGACCTTTGCACAAACCATTTGCCGTCAAAATGTATGCATAGTCGATGGGTTGAGGTGCAGCACGCCAGTTCCCATGCCTACATAAACGCAATGAAAATTCGAAATGGCTAGGCTCCATCCAAGATAGAAGTGAACCCATTTCGTACTGTTCTGACACCCTGCTTCGCGGCAAGATATTGTCTAAAAGCAGTAGTCTGTATCTTCGCCAATGAGCCGTATTCATTGATGAAAATTCTTTTAGACACAGGCCGTTATGTAGCCTTGAGTAAAAAATGTAATCTACGCTGTTTACAAGCAGTGCTCGGGATACGCTCTGGAGCCGTATCACACGACGCTATCTAAAATTGTTTTGTTGGCTTGCAACATGTATTCTTATTCAACCAGCCACAGTTTTTACAAGGAGCTTAAAAGTTCTCCACCGGACTTTGATACGCATCGTTCATGCTGTACACGTCATCCTACAATTCACACAACTTATACGTACTTTAGCCCCTAGAGGGCAGGCTGCATCGGTAAGACTTGTGGGTCATTATAGAAAGTCAGTTAGAAAACAAACTCAAATTATGAGAGGGGAAAGAGCGCATTTAAGGACCACTATACTAGGAGAGACGTATACGTCAATAGCCTAATCACCTTCATAGCGGTCTAGCCAGTCTAGAATACAAAGGTATCCTCGGTCATGGAGACGGCGTCTGCTAGCATCAGGTGAGACAATAGCTAGCGGTCGGATGGGAATGGGGTTTGAGAACTAATACGCACCCTCCCCGCTGACTATGCAGGTGGCAGTCTCAATATGCAACTGCATCTGTGTCTCACAAAACAGCAGTCGTAACTATTTAACCGACAAGACGTTTAAGATTCGAGAAGACTACTGTAAGCATCGCGAAGTACTCTGCGCTTGAACATAGCCATAAATGTGGCAATTAGCCATTGTCTGATTAATCATTCAATCTTTTCACACATGTATATCATAAACCGCATGCACATATACATTCACAGTTGCACCATTGACCAGATATGACAAATTATACTTGAAGATTGAGTCAGTTAGGTTGACGCAAGGATTAAATGCATGCTTTGCACATATCTGTTTGCAAGACAGATTTGTAACAAAAGTAACAAGCAAATCGTACTCGCCTGGGCCTAGTTAGATCGGCCAATGCTCTTTGTCCAAAATACTCGGATCTGCTTTCCTGCCTGGTGACGGTTCGAAAGTCGTGACCGACAATGTTCACCGTGTGCTACACAGCGTGGTGAAATTAAACACGGTGACATTCAGATAAACTAGTCTATAATGATAATCGGATGGCACAGCAATTAATGCGCGCCCTCCCCCTCATCCGCCTGGGCCTAAATAACAAGACATAACCAGTAAGACCGGGGGCGGGGGAAAACGCAGGTGGCTGGCATGGCCAGATCCGCTCCTAGGCGTACCACGACAATTGATCAGTATTTTAATCAACTACGACAGTGGGGAATAAAAGGCATGCCAAGCAATCTTTCCGATGTTTACATAAACGCAATGAAAATTCGAAATGTCTAGGTCTCATCCAGGATAGAAGTGAACCCATTTCGCACTGTTCTGCTACCCTTCTTTGCTGCAAGATTTTGTGTAGAAGCGGAAGTCTATATCTCCTCCAATGTGTCGTATTCACTCATGAAAATTCTTATCGACACAGGCCGTTATGTAGCCTTAGGTAAAAAGATGTTCTACGGTGGTTGCAGGTAGTGTATTGCTTAATTTTGAGCTGGCTACACTCAGAGGTTCTATTACACGTGCACTTTCTAACCTTGATTCGTTGGCTTGCAACATGTATTCTTATTGATTTAGCCACAGGTTTTACGAAGATCTTAAATGTTCTCCACCGGAGTTTGATACTCACCGTTCATGCTGTACACGTCATCCTATAATTCACACAACTTATATGTGCTTTAGCCCCTAGAGGGCAGGCTGCATCGGTAAGACTTGTGGGTCATTATAGAAAGTCAGTTAGAAAACAAACTCAAATTATGGTAGGGGAAAGAGATCATTTAATGACCACTATACTAGGAGAGACGTATACGTCAATAGCCTAATCACCTTCATAGCGGTCTAGCCAGTCTAGTATACAAAGGTATCCTCGGTCATGGAAACGGCGTCTACTAGCATCAGGTGAGACAACATTTGGGGGTCGGGATGGAAACGGGGTTTGAGAACTAGTACGCACCCTCCCCGCTGACTATGCAGGTGGCAGTCTCATTTTGCATCTGCTCGCCGTTGTACTGGTCGGGCGGCATTTTGCTAAAACATACGCTATCGCTTCTCCATCCTAAACATCTGATTACCACACTAATTAATTAGCCATGCTGTAACTTTTATTGTTACAGTCGTTGCAAAATATAATTCTTATTTTATTATGTGAGCTATGTCGCGTCAAAATGAAGATAATTTGTGATGTACGTGTTTCCTTTTCTTTATTTTGGCAGCACGCCCCATCATAAAAGTCGCACTTTTGAACAGAAACACTGCGCAGTAATGGAAATGGCTTTTTGCACACTCTAGGCATTCATGGACATCTGTGTCTCACAAAACACCAGCCGTAACTATTTAACCGACAAGAAGTTTGAGATTCGAGAAGATTACTATAAGCATCGCGAGGTACTCTGCGGTTGGACATAGCCGTAAAGGTGGTAATTAGCCATTGATTAATCTCTGTATCTTTTCACACATATACATCATATACCATATACACATATAGGTTCACAGTCGCATCAATGACCAGGTATAACAAATTATACTTGACGCCTGAGTCAGTTAGGTTGACGCAAGGATTAAATCCATGCTTTGCACATATCTGTTTGCAAGGCAGATTTGTAACAAAAGTAACAAGCAACTCGTACTCCCTGGGCTTAGGTAAATCGGAGAGTACTCTTTGTTGAAGAAGGAGACACGATCGCCGTGACAAGAGCTTTATTAGCCTGACGTTTCTGATTCCTACTCGAATCCATCATCAGAGAGAAAAAAGCATAAACGCGTGGTTTTTGCACAAGGGGCTGTGGCATTTATAGGATGCAGTAGCCATGCTACCGCATACCTATGCACATTCACGGCTCCCCCCTTCATCCGGGATCGTCGCACTTGGTGTGATCATCGCTTGATGGCCAACATTCGAGTCGATAATTGCTGCAATTTCATCACGTGCGTGGATGTTGGCGTGATGATTACTCGTTCATCTGACGCACCGACCCCGGTGTTGGGAAAAGTGTTCACCTCTGCCCTCCCCGCATGGCTTGTTACTCCGCCCAGGCGAAGTTTTAGCACGGAGTATGGAGTCGGAAGATCGTTGCACTTGTTGATGGACTGGGGGCCAGTAAATAATGATTCCAGTAGCTCCCGGCTCAGGCGGTTGTCACCTCTTGCGAGAATTTCGGCCTCATCGAATTTGAATGTGTGGCCGGATCTCGTCGAATGAGCCGCAACTTGAGAGCTGGCGTCATTTCTGCGCACCGCTGCCGCGTGTTCGGTCATTCTCGTTCGGAGATGTCTTCCGGTTTCTCCGACGTAGTTGCTTTGTCCGCAACTGCACCAGATCCGATAAACGACTCCAATACTCTTTGTCCAAAATACTCTGATCTGCTTTCCTGCTTGGCGACGGTTTGAAAGTCGTGATTGACATTGTTCACCGTGTGCTACACAGCACGATGAGAGCAAACACCATGAGTTTCTCGTAAACTATGCAATGTGATTGCGCAGCAATTAATGCGCTCCCTCATCCCCCTTCGTCTGGGCCTGCGTGACAAGACATAATCAGTAAGACCGGAAGCGGGGGGGGGGAGGACGCAGGTAGCTGGCACGGCCAGACCCGCACCAAGGCGTACCACCACACGTGATCAGGATTTTCATTAGCTACGACAGTGGGGATTAACAAGGATTCCTATGTGCCCGGTGTGAGCAGGCAATTACCCCCGCCAGCACACCCTCAATGATTACATTTGTCATGTGTGCACATGCCCGATAACACTTGCGCGAATCCCATGTGCTACCCTGTGTTGTCCCTGCACATCTACCGCGTTGACCGTTTTAGGGGAACATCCGGCCTAGTTAGCCGACAGTTATAGCACCGTCGATAACGACCTACTTAAAGACCTCAGTGATGTACGCGTATAGGGACCTACGGTAAGACAGTTCGGCAATCATGACCAACGATGTCCACCATTTGTCCCACAGTAAGGTGGGCCCTGGTAGGAGGAATTCCGTGTGTAATAGCAGTCGTGTGTCCTTCTGCTGCTGCTGCTGCTGCTGCTGCTGCTGATGATGATGATGATGATGATGATGATGATGATGACGACGACGACGACGACGACGATGCTGATGATGATGGTGGTGGTGGTGGTGATGATGATGATGATGATGATGATGATGATGATGATGACGATGCAGATGATGATGATGATGAGGATGACGATGATGACGATGATGATGACGATGCAGATGATGATGATGATGATGATGATGATGATGATGATGATGATGATGATGATGGGCTCAGCAGAACAGGTTTATTTAGATGTCGAAGTTCCGAAGAGCTTGCTCGGCTCTCCATTGTCAAAGCGTAAGATGCACTTAATCCGCCAGAAATCCCCAGTTGCGTGTCACATTGGTCGGCCTCGTGCTGGTCGATTTTTTCTCTCCTCTCGCTGCCTCGGCCTCTCGGGGGATGGTTGACGGACGTTTTGTCTGCGTGTTTTGTGAGTCACCATTCCGTCGGGGGAGGTGATCGAACCAGTGTCGGGTGATCGGTCTGGCGGTTCTTGTTCTTCTTTACCGAGTAAACTTGTCGTCGGGCTGTCTCCGTATGGCCTTGTTAAGTCTGGTGTGCTTGTTTGGTCCTGAGCTCTACGATAGTGATGACGTAGGACTTTGTAAGCTGCAGGAAGGACCAGATGCCTGTTGATGGAGTGGCCATCGGAGAACCTCGCCTCAAGAGTTAGCCGTTGTGTTTTTCTGTTGCCCCGGTCTAAGATGTTAGCTCGCTGGAGATCGAAAGTGTGCCCAGTTTCTCCAACATGTGTTGCTAATTGGGTATTTAGATCTTAACTGCGAGTGGCCGCTTTGTGCTCTTGTAGGCGAGTCTGCAATTTCCGTCCGGTTTCTCCGACAAGGTTGCAGTGGTCCTCATTGCAATTTATTTTGCAGCCAACTGCTGAGATTTCGGTGGGTGACAGTGCGTCCTAAGGATGCATTAGACTACGCCGTAGTGTTGCCTGGGATCGGTGGGTTATGCCTACTCTGGCGGGCTGTGGATAGCTGTCTAGTCATCTCCCACTTTCTGACCCACCATTTTATCTGTGTTGGTAAAAATCTCAGATAAGCGTTGCCTGCGGACCAGGAGTGCGGTGATACGAGTGTTAACAGTTAAAACAGACAATTTTATTTTGTAAATCACCGACAGTGTCTGTCGCAAGTCAGTGCAAGAAGAGCCCTTTCAAAAGCTACTTAAACTCGGATTTTAGAATAAAATAAGTTCTTTTCTTGCTTAACAGGTTAAGCATACAGAGCAGTTGTTAATATGACCGGTTAAAAGGATGGCCTACCAAACTTCCGTCGTGAGAGCAGATAGTCATGTCTACGAAACATCAGTAGCAATAAATGGTTATCCCGAATAATTGTTGCACATGCGATCTTAATGCCAAAAAGTCTACTCAAGTGCGCATATTAATTAGTTTGCTCAGTCTGTAGTCTGTGGACAGAGGCAACGCATTATCGATAGGCAACAGCAAAGGCTAATCAACATTTAAAAAGTTGCGAATGCACCGTAAATGTCCTCCCTGAGAGCCTACTTCGCATCAAGAACCGTAGCTATCATAGGCTGGTATACGGAATCAATTGGAGCAGGGGCAAGCCGATAAATATTTGGTTCTGCCGAAATCCCTAGTTAGGTAGACTTTCATTATATTTGCAAATAGGTCTTTACATAAAAGTCATTCTACAGTAGGAGGGCTGACGCCTGAACTGTCAACCGAAATGCCGAAATGGATTTTCTTGTCAAAAAGATTAATTAAGTAGGGTTGTAGAACTAGTCAGCCTGCAACATAGTTCTATATTATTTCAGTTAACTCAGAATTCCGGCTTTCGGAGGACTTTCTTTCGACCGCACGCCAAAATAAACTCTGTGAAAACTGCTACTTAAGTAGCATACAATTTTCGCGTTGATTTTCGATGCCCTTCAAAATTCAATACTATTATTCATGGAAAAAATGCAAAGAAATATCCATTTTGTATACACATTCGGTAGAAAATCATGTCTTCTTCTAATTTTATACTCGAACTAGGAACATAATTCGGTTCGGTTCGCTCAGAATGTGCTACACAGGCATTAATACCTTGGATCGCCAAGGATTTTGCATTTTTAAGAAATGTCCAATGGCGAGCGACAAGCCGTTTCTGTGACCACTGCCCTAAGAACAAAGGCTGTGGGTGCCAACGTCTTTCCTCACTCCCTCAGCCAGCTAGAATGGTTATCTCATAGCACTAACTTTATTACAAATGGTTTGAACTGAGACATTTAGTGTCTATGATGCACTGTACTTAATATTGTGATCCCACTAAAGTAGATATTTCTAATCGAAAACACGCGTCAAAATGCTGAGTACGGTCTCGTGATACTGGCCAGCTTAATGAGATTTAGTTAAGTCGAAATTATCAGACTCCGACAGAATTAAATATGCCTCACAAACTATGAGCACTCGTCTAAAGATGAAAACGAAAGTACTTTTATTTGGATTGACGCTAATTATAAAATTGCCCGGGCGCTATTGTTTGGTAAACAAGATCGTTTGACTGTCGATAGCGATGATATCCACTACGAACCTGAACAGCACGGTGACGGCAGAACGGTAGTCTGCATGCAAATCAATTTATAATTATAGCGGACTTATGCCGCGCCTTCCGCACTCACCTCCTCGGACCCTTGCAAGACAGAGGCAGGATGATGGGAGAAGTGCTCCGGCGCAGTTGCCAACGAAGTTGTTCGTCCGATGTCGGAAATTTGGTTTTCCCTTTAATAGCATACCGATCCGCAAATCCGTCCGTCTTGCTAGCTAGCGCATTTCTTCAGTTTATTACTTGAAGGAAAATCTGTACTGACTGTTTAATTTTCTTTCGGTGTATACTTATTTTTAGGAGTTGCTACTTCTATAACACAAAGAAGTCATGGAATGTATGAATCCTCTGAATTTTTTGGCAAAATTGCTGACCGGTCACGTGAATATAAAGTATGCAATTATGTGCCACCGAAATAAAACGATCTGATTGGTCAAATCGTACGCAGCATGCAGAACAGAACATTCATGGCTTAGAAAATTCATTGGGGGACGCGTGCTAACCAATATTCAGCTTCACGCGCAGACATTTAATCTAGCATAACATTTAAGTCAATTTACTGTAGTGAACAGCGACTGAATATTCGCCTATCTGAAATTTGACATTCAAATATGAAGACTCTTGCACTAATGTTTCTAACATGCGCATGGACACTTTGCGCAGCTTGCTCGACAAAACGACATGGAGTCGCTGAGGAGGGTAGACGTATTTCATTTAAAATTTCTTGTATACACCTAGTAATAATCGCGCCTTAAGATAAGCACTATAATCGAAATACATATTCCTAAAAAATTCAAATCCACACGACAAGCTAAGAATGATTTATTGATGCGAAACACCAAATAGTATTTACGCAGGCTTCATTGGCAAGCAATGCTTTAGTTCAGCCCAGTAACAGGACAATCCGAGATACGTAGAAACTTTAATCGCTAAGGCAGATTGTATGCCCCTAAGTGACTTCAATTACAACTTACTCTTCGATATTGTCATCGGAGTGCATAGAGTTTTGGAGAAGACTTTCGTCTGACCCACATAAAACCATAAAATCCAGAAATTTCGTCGGCGATGTCAAGTAAGAGAGGTCGCTATTTTCCCTTCGACCAAACCGGCATTTTCTCAAAAAAATATGTCATTAATTTATGCTTTTGCATAAAGCATTCGTCGCAACCTTACATTTTCATCCCTCAGTAAGTGCCCCTCATTTAGCAGTCGAGCGCGTTCGCAACAAACGTTCATGTCGAAAAATACACTAAGCGACGGCTATTAAGATTTTAAATGATTGTAAAGCCGTTAACACAGCACCCATTTTACTTGGAGACCGCTTACTAGTAGAAAATAGACTACAAAACAATTCGCATTTTGTAACGAATTTCACAATGACCGGGTTTTATTTCGCTTGTTTGTACTGAGACTGAACAGCGACCAATCCCCTTATCTCATAAGCGTTCTCGATATTGTATCTTTTTTCTTGGCTCCCCCCGGAGGTAATATAAATGCTAAAAGGACCACCTTAATGCTGAGATTTATGTCAAACAGTAAATTCCTCATGCATGCTATTTCAAAACAATATACTAGATGGTACTCGATCGAACAACACTGTTTTAATACATGCAAGATTTCCAAAAGGTTGCTTACTGTTAGCCTTTTTTGTATATACGCATATAATATTTACTCGGAAACTTCTGGTGATTCGAAAATAAGCTTCACAAGCCAGAAGTTCGATGAAGGTATTGTGACTGTTTGTATAAAGACGACTTCCTTCTTTGCATATTGTCCCAACAATTTGCGCAGAACGTATGACACCATTCATTATTAATGATTATAGCTGTATTTAATCTTTCTTTTTTATAATAGACTGCAATACTGATGAGACAAGTACCAACTCATAGATTTCGTTTGGGATTCATAGTGAAGTAGACGACGGCTTGTATTTTAAGCGATCTCGTTCTACGAACAAAATTGTAAAAATTACGAAAACGTAGAAACATATTCTGCACGAAAATAAGATCTTTTGCTGAGTGTGTGAAACGCGGACACCACAATGCAGCTCATTCATAAATTAAACTTAACGATTATCTTCCTTTGTTTGTAGACCGAGTAACGACTGAAGACAAGCCCAACTTGCTTATTGCTGAGAAGTTTGTATGGCTTCTAAACTCTCGCCTTGAATATCCCATGCCCGTCTTACTACCGTCTTGTGTCCGCTCAGTTTATGGTTACCTGATCAGCTTCATTCTGAGTACTGAGTACCGATGCGATAAGGCATTAAGTATTGTGGAAAATCACTTGGGTATTTACCACTGTCTAGTGGACATAAACGCTTCCGTCGTGACATTTGACAATCTGGCAGAGTCACGTTTGCACCGGAATAGTTCGATTAATATACAAAGTGTTGCATATCCTATCCGTTATCAAAACAAACGTATCCAAGCGAACTTTACGCTAGTGCACACGAAACAAGGACATTTGGAGAAATTGGACTTTGCACCTGAGCAGATTCTTTCTTATAGATCGAATATCTACAACCCAAATTGTGAAGCAAATGAAAGCAGTATGCGAATTTTTGAAGAAAATGAAATTAACGTCCTTTCAACGCTTTGGGGTGTACTGCAAAATCAGTGGCCATATGGGGGATCATCTGCACCGTAAAATGTTGATGGAAATAACATACCTGTCCTTAGTCATTCTCAGCAAAGAATAGAATACTTGTAATCATAGTATCTTTTTCTTCTGATGTATCTGTTAACGGTAATTATATTGTCAATACAATATGGGAGCTTAAGAAAATATTGACCGACCTGTTGTCAGAAATATCAAAAGAAATCTGGCCATTGTAAATCAGGGATCGGTTTGGATTCAGGACGTAAATCTTTCCCGCGTCTGTCACTAGAGTGGAAATAATGCACAAAAGTTGTATATCTATGCAAAAATTATGTATGCACTAAATAGCTCGTGATTATTAATCGCCAATTCCTGTCAGCCGGATATCATTTACTAAGATCATAAATGGCTGGCGTTGTGTAAACATCAATTAGTAAACGTTAGCTGTAGTGTTTGTAACACACTCAGATCAACTCCAAGAAATCACGTAAAAAAGGAAAAAGAAGAACTACACGGCGTCATCTAAATGAGTGTGTATCCGAACTAACAAGTAATCATCGGACCGTGGTACAGTGGTCAAAATGGCTGATATGTAGGCCGCTTAGAAATAGGTCAGAGATAAGATCCTTTATGCTCGCGCGAGGGCTATGAAGGCTCTTCCTTGATTGACGATATATCATCAATCTACGAGGGGCTTAGAAAAGTAAGGGCGCAAGATACTTTTTTAGCTTTTCTGGCAATTTATCCGAATGTTTAACTAGTCTGACTGTCAGTTGATTTTGCGTTGACCTGATATATTTATGCATATAAGTGTTCGTGAATTCTTAAAGAGAATTGGAGGGGACATGAATGGAAAACGCTTTTGTCGCTCCCTTAACCAAAACAGAGTTAGCAAATAAACAATATACCGTACTTTATGTCCTACCAAAAAAGCTTCGCAACCGTCACTTAATGATCATCGAAATATGTTTGCCATTATATTAGAAGTTTATCATAATAAACATTCGCGAAGAAGGAGACACAATTGCTGAAATTACATTATTTTGGCTTGATGTTTCAGATTACTCCTCGAATCCATCATCTGAGACTATAGCAGATGCGGGTGGTTCATGCACAAGGGACTGCAGTATTTGTAGGAAGCAGTCATCATGCTACCGCATACTTATGAACATCCACGGCTCCCCCCTTCATCGGGGATCGTCGCACTTGGTGTGCTAATTGTTTGATGGCCGACATTCGCGTGGTGAATTGCTGCAACTTCATCACGTGCGTTGGATGTTGGTGTGATGATTGCTCGACCATCTTACACACCGACCCTGGTGTTGGAAACAATGTTCATCTGCGCGCTGCCCACGTGGTTAATTACTCCGCCTAGGCGAAGTCTCAGTACCGAATATGGAAGAGGACGGTCATTGCACTTGTTTATAGACTGGGGGTCAGTAAGCCATGACAACTCTAGCGAGAATTTCGGCTTCGTAAAATATGAATGTGTGGCCGCAACCTGAGAGCTAACGTCACTCCTCCGCATGATTGCCGCGCGTTCGACTGTTCCGGTTTCTCCGACGCAGGTACTTTTTCTGCAACTCTACGAGATCCAACAAAGGACTCCAGATGTTAAATGCAGTTGTAGTTGGTTTTTCGGTCTCATTACCTGACGCGTGACGATCGCCTCCGGTTTGCGTGTAACTCCAGACAAAAGTGGTGCGAGCAGGCGACCGTGCCGATGGCTTCCGGAACGTTCTCAGCGTACGGAATTGTTCGCCAAATTGTATAGCCCGTGCGGTTTGGCCTTTCGTCGCATTTGTGCATGCACTGGTTCACGAAGTTGCACGGGTAATTATTGGCTTTGAACACCCGTTGAAGTTAATGCAGTTCGACCATCTTGTCTAAGTGTCCAATGCAGTACGCTTAAGTACGCATATAAAGCACCCCTTCAGAACCGCGTTTGTGGTCAAATGGATGATTGCTGTTGAAGTTGAGTGTTTGCGTCGTATTTGTCGCTTGCCTGTCCACTTCAATCGTTAGGCCATTACAAACTTTGCGCTACTATTGGACATTCAGGAAGGGTAGCTGGTTTTTTTCACCCACTTCCATCGTAAATGTTATCTCCGCGAAGAGAGCCCTGAGACGTTCTTTGGATGTCAGCAATTTATCCCTGTCGATAAAAACATGGGTGTCGAGTCCAGAACTTCGGTCTATGACGTTGGATGACCAGCAATTCTAAGATTTGCAGGACCGCCTGGGCCTGAGGTCAGACGAGAGCAGTTTTTATTCCCCCAATCATGTCTCCTTCCTCACGACCGCTTTTTGTGACTCGTTCCTTCCCTTTTATTGGTAAAAGGCATTTTTGCTTCTAAAGGCTAGTCAAATTTACTTTAGAGTATTACCAAACGTTTTAATGCAACGGACTATGCAATAACTTTTAGTTGTCTCTGTTTTAGGACACACAAATTTTGAGTGCAGGTTTGCACTAGAACAAACACCGTTTACCTCTTCGAAGACAGTGGACACAGAGTTTTGCTTGCATTAGTATTTGCAGGCATTTGCTTAAAAAACCAACTATTCTATTTACTTTGCTTAATGCTGTTTTTTTTTTTCTCATTCAGATGAGCCATGCAAATGTCCTAAGAAGAAGATCGAGTGCGCAAGCACTTTCTAAGATGCCGTTGTTGCAGAACTCTCGCAGCGACCTATTTGAAGACCTCCATCCCACGGTCCGTATTGCCTTTGTGAGCTGTCAATGCTACAGCCTCTTAATGGCCTGTTATATGACATTCGACACGGTCGTTGCCGACCGTGTCTACCGTGTGCCTCACAGCTGGCTGGGTGTGGGAACAGTGACTTTCGTCTGGATTGATTTGTAGTAATGAAGGACTTGCGCAGCTTCTGCCGCACATCTCCCACTCTCACCCCTCTGGGCCCGGATTCGAGGCAGGGTCAAAAGACCGGAGGTGGGAGGGGGCGTGAGAGGTGGCTAGCGTGTTGTAGCCCTGTGATAATGCCTGTCACCTTGCATCCATGACTGGCACTAAGTATATTTGGACAGCTCAATAATGCGTACTGACCGAATCTGGCGCCAATGTTTATCCAGCAGTACTCTCGTTTAGCCGTTGTGATGGACATGACCTTATGTACACAAACATTATCACAACAGCTCTAACTGTCATTAGACTGCCTCGTTGGTCATTGATAAGAAATGTTGTTGTCTTAGCCCTTTCCACTTAGGCGAACTTAGTTGGGGTCTAGATCTTAACAGTGGAATCAGGTGTAAGACGGATTTGCATAAGGGGAGTACTGTCAGGAAGGAGAGCAGACTACCAGGGTCCTGGCTCCGGCTTCAAATCAAATAGAACCAGGGAATGTGGAGCAAATAACGGAAAACCTCAAAAATTTCATTTAAACAAGTACAAGTATGCATGAAGGGCAGTCAAATCGCAAAGAGCTACATATAATCTAGGTGTGAAAAAGAAACAGAGTTAAACAGCTGTCGAGTTTGCCAATGAACAAAGTCAATATTAATTCAAACAAAATGGACCATTGAAATCAAATAAGTAGCATGTTTATAATGATTGTGTCATTTCGAAGCCACTGTTGCCAAGCTTGTACCGCGTATTCCAGATACGGCCGCAAAAGCCCTCCGCATAGCTTACTGAAGATATCCCCATCTAGTTTTACGAACGTTCTACCGTGATTAGATTGTTCTTACCGCGGCTCTGAAACACTGGGTCGTTACGCCTAGATCGTGTTTAACGAATGCTCCAAAGTTTTTTGCGAACGTACTGTTTTTATTGGTTGTTTTTCCAAGTTACCCTGTCGTAACGGCAAATCTCCTCTTCCTACCGTTGATTGCATATGCATCACAGCACATTTGTCGGAGTTCGGATTCATGCGCCAACGCTCGCCCCATGCCTTCACTCTTTATATACCCGACCGAAAGTGTAACTGTGAAGTTTTATGACTGTTAAAAAGCCCGTTCGAGAAACATCGTGTCTCCGCATTTATTTATGTGGCATGTACAGTTTGCAATATGACCCAAATCTACTACTACACTTTATGAACCACATGAGGTCTCGTCTTAACAGAAATTTTTTATACACGGAAAACATGCAGTTTGTAGTTTGAACACATTAAATGGAAGTGTGACGGCTAGTCGGGTTCAAAATTATTCAGAATTTAGAAAACGTTTTGAAACCAAATTACGTACCTCCTCCAAGTACAAAATTTAAAAAGGACGTAAAGTTCTTCCAAAGGAGCAAGAGAATGAACACTTTTATGCATGTTTTTTATGAAATATATTGGAATTTATAGGGACATCGAAAACCAAAGAGAAATAATCATACATAATTAGTCATTTTTTACAGAATGTAACTTTTTTCAGACGGCTCGAAAGACGGTTATTTAAAAGCTGGTGGCCAGAGGTAAGTAAAATATCTCGGGATTATGTTGCATGGTAATTAATATTACAACCCTCCCTATGTAATCTTTTCAAGTCGAAAATGTATTTATAAGTTCTGCTAAAATTTCAGGATTAAGCACAACTACTGTAAGTCAATTACAATGCCCAAGTACTGGTCCCTCTGAGACTTTACTTTTAGCAGGCCCCCTTTTCTGAAAACCAGACATCTGCAGTAACCTTTTGTTTACGCTCAGTTATGAAATCTTCACTTCACTTCGGGTGTCCTCTCATCCCTAATTCCGACAGCTGTTGGATGATGTGCCTATGTGAAACGCAATCAAAGACCTTCCAGAAATTAAAATAAATGGAGCCAAATGGAGGTCTTTCGGAAAAAGTCTTTTACCAGCGTTCGACCGATGTAAGGAGGTTTGCAAGGCGCGATCTCTGCGCATGAGCCACGCCGAACTTAGCTGACCTCACAGCGGAAAGCATCAAGTGATATATTAAATTATTTAATTATCCTCTCCATCAACTTGTAGCAGACGCATGTTAGACTGAACGATCGGTGTATATCTGGAATCGCATCTGGTCCAGGTGACTTGGTCGGGTCCACCTTCGACAACTCGACCAAAATTACCTGCAGCGTAAATGGTGCTCTGTTCACAAACTGGCTGGTGGGAAGCTTTTGCAGGGATTTGCGCAGCAATTGGTGGGTTTGTGGTAAAAACACTTTGAAAACTTTTGGGCAGAGACCGGGCTTTTTGAAGGCCATCGAACACAATCTGATTGTATTTGCTTTTCTATGATTGCAAAGTAGTCACGAGTCTCGAAGTAACTTTTAGTATAAGCACAGAATGTTTTGGGTTGTTGCAGCTCCTGCTCTAAAAGTTTCACTTTGTAAGACACATGTGCTTCATGAAGGTCTTTTTTGCATAAAGTGCACTGTAGTCTACAGCTGTGAAGTTTTTCTGGTCTCTATGTTTATAAAAAGATTTCCCATAATTTTTACTTATTTTGCGCATCCTTAGTTGCTGCATTCTTTAGTCATTTTGGTCTGATTCTGATAGAATGCCTCTCGAAGGTTCGCCTGCTCCAGCAGGAAAAAAGACTTTTTTGTGAAAAAATACAGAGACAGATTTTTGCGAGGACCGAGAAATACTGAAGCCGTCAATTACGGCTACCCTGCAGTCATCATGCACAAAGCACCTTTGGGCGGCATTTCGTCTTGGATGGAGGTTCAGTTATGAACGTAGATGTCGAATGAGTTTTGGGGAGGAGTCCTTTGGACTAAGATTGTGAGGAAAAGAGTCCTATGAATGCAGGATTGAGGAATATGATAGCAGCCCCGGATTTGATCGTGATGTCTTGTATTGTGAACCAAACAGGAGCCATCGCCAAGGAGACCGACGCACGAAGAATTGCTGACATTGCTAATATTAGCATCATAGTTGGCGTAAAATTGGCGGCTTTTCCATCCCATTCCACCGCAGTGACGACAACGATAACTCCTATAACTGCCGGAACAGTAGACTGACCGTCATCATTAAAAACGCAGTGATGCTTCCGGAATCTTAGAACAATACACCACCGATCTCGTGATCACTTCACCCATTCACTTGTATCCACGTTGGGTGATCGCTCCCAGTATATTGCAGATATGCGCATTATGTTGCACAATAATCCGAGCAGTCTATAATACAAAGATGTTTTGACAGATTTTGGAATGATCCATATTGACCCAACTGTTAAAACTCGACGGCTAAGTGGGAATCTAATCCACGACAGCTAGGGAATTGCTTGAGTTAGATCAACGCTCTAGCCACCTGAGCTACAGGATTTAACAAGGGGACCTGAGTTCAATCACAATCGTAATTAAACTGACTTAAAATTGACTTAAACCCGACGGGTGACAGAGGGCTAAATTAAAATCCTTTAGACTCTACGAGGGCAGAAAAATATACTTACGTGAACCTGGTAGTCATCTGGTGAATTACTTAAGAAATCCCGTTTGGGCATTTGGCCTACTGTATCAGATTTGGCGGATTCTAGACGTTGCTGTAGGTTGGGCTGGTAACTTGACCCAAATAGAATTAAACTCAATCTATAATTGAAAATCCACAGAAGTAATCTTTGATCGATGGGTTTTTGTCTGCCTGTTCCATTAAGTGATGAGCAATGCTCACCCAGATGACTTAATTTCATTCTTTGGTTAACTCCTACGACAAACATGGACCGAGAGCCCAATGTGAACGAAGAGACTCGTAATTACTCCTACGGCACAAGCTGCAGATACTGACGTCCTAAGCAGCGGATTGATAACATATGAAAATACGATGGCTGAAAGGTACCGTCGTCCTCGCTGGTAAAGGACGCTTAACTCTCGTCATGAACATGACCGAGTTTATAAATAAGAATGAGGCCTAAGTGCCTTTGGATGTCAGTGCATTGAGGAGGCTGTACATCCGACCCTTTGCGGAAAACAGCTCACATCCTTGTTAACGTGCTCTTTGTAAAAACGAAAACAAAAACGGAGCCAAAAAACGACCTTTAATTCTTACGCAATTAACGGATGCTGATGCACAATAGGATCTACACGAACGATTTATTTCAAGGCTGTTAGTCGAGCTTGACTGCGTCCACAATGTAGACTGAAATATGCAAGATGACCGAACTCGAGACACAGCATTGACTTCACCTTATGTAAATAGCTATTAGTTTTTTAATTTGCTTCAGAAACTGCCATACATGTAGTTTATTTGCGGGACAGAATCGACCGATTTGAGAACAACGTTCTCTATAGTCGCCCTTGCTTTTTTGGAGTAAGGTGAGGGCTTTGATTCTATCTACCGATATGCAATAGGGATACGTTGTATGGTGGCGATTATTTCTGCGTGGAACCTAATTTTGGAAAGTGCCACAGATCGGCTTTGAGAGTATTATTACAATCAGATGCACACATATGATCAGCAATTTAGTTTTCACACCGAAGTAGTCAATGTTTTGTCGTCGATCGACATCCGAAACGCAAAACTCATTATATCACATTAATCTTTCATTTTCAAGAAGATTAACCGCAGCACCTAATGCATCGTGAAAAATAATATTCGCCGAAATCAGTGTATGCCTTTCTTTAGCCGAATATCTTTTATTGGTAATATCTGAGGGATTGATATAAGACAGAATGCTCCACTTTTTAAACTGTTTAGTGCAGACACTTAGTAGGAAAACATACGCTAGTTTGAAGCAATATTTTTCCGGAATAAATTTAAAGGACAGCAGAATTTAATGGTATCACAAAATTTCGCGACGGCTTCTCAACTGCAGCCTGTCGTTGCATAACAGAAGTAACAAATGAGAAAGGTACAGAGGTTTGGATTTCGACATAGAAAATCAATGTACAACAGCAAGGTCAACGTATACTGCGCGTAGACTAATAGATAAAATGGTAACTTCAAAATGCAATAAGTCTATCGAAGTTCCACGGGCGAAGGATGCCTTACCATTGCACGCCACGTCAAATTGTGTCTACGAATTTACGTGCACTTGTGAATGCAAGTGCATTGGGCGAACGCAAAGGCAACTGGCAGCCCGAGCAGTTGAGCAGCTGCCTAAATGGCTTCTAAAGCAGGAGAATAAGACTCCCCGACCTTCTATTACAAAACATCTCCTTGATAGTGGCCATTCGGTTGACCCCAAAACGTCTTTCCGACTATTAGTTCGAGCACGAACTACTCGGCTATTGCGCTACCTGGAGGCAGCCTATATACGGAGGGAGAAACCAGACCTATGTACACAGTTAGACCATGTTGTTAATCTCAGCTTGCCCTGGTAGACCTGAGCCCTTTCGATTTTCGATTTTCGAAATCCTTGGGCATGTTTGCTTCCCCATTTTTAATTCGATGAACTGTCAATCCGCCAGTCAGCGAAATGTCCGTCGAATTTTCGATGGATGCATCAATTCCCAATGTCTTTTACTGACACCGAATGGGCTTCATAGTACAGCCCAGAAGCATGTTCTATCGACGTTTACTTATGACAGCGCTTGAGGTAAAAGATGTAAATATGAAAATATTATCAATTATTAATTTGCTTGCAGCTTCTAATCATTCACACTGCTGTTTTATCCATGAGGACTGCCAGTCGCAAAATAGTCACACCACGCCTACTGGCTGCTGAGGTGCCTGACAACTCGTAGGTTCCCAGTGCAGACGGGAGATAGACAAGATTTGCTGAGGCAGGGAAGTGTGTTTGCAGTCCAGCAAGCAGGTAGAGCATGTCCTTTTAACAGACTTGTCAAGCGTTGATGTCGCCGACCAACTGCGCGAATCACGTGCATGCGCCTAACGTTTGTCCGCTGGCAGCCAGTCAAAAGAGGGCGCAGAGTCGACTGGCCTCGAGTTCAGGCTACGCTGTTGCCAGGTGTAGCGCGGCACCATCCACCCATTGACAGGGGACGCGAGACAACCTGGAAGCAAAGAGAGCAACAGGTATCGCCGCCGACCACGGGAACGGACTGTCACAAGTCAGGAAGCTTTTGTGTATACTCAAAAACCAAACTGAACTAAGTTAGATCAGCGGATTGACCCCATGCCTGACCGTAATCGAATGAGCTAAAATGCTGTCTGGGCTAATCAGTGCTCTTGCATATAACTCACTCGTAACCTCGCCAAGTGTTTATGCTTATCTTGCTCGCATACACTACGGTCGGAACAACTACTGTAATGATTTCCTACTTGCCTAAACAGGCGATGCCTGAGAACGAAGTCGTTTTCACGCTTGATGCCAAATCGCGTTTCGCACTTGTCTTACCACGACCCGCCAGCCTACAGTGAGTCGTCGATTCAGGTTTCTGTACAAGGTGAAAAACGTCTGGCAAACTAACGGGCTTAATGGGTTCATTTAAATTGCGCCAAACTGCAGTCTTCACTTTTAAGCGCCAGACAACCAAATATGCAAGGGTAAGTCAAAAGGCCACCCGGTCCTGCAGGTCACATTGCTTTCTGCTGCTTCTGGGAATTTTCTAATCTATTATACAGGCATAATATGTGCCAACCCATTTCTGAGGAAAATTTCCAGAGACAAGCCTGTCTGTCGATAACATTATTACTGGGCAAAAATGGCCAACAGTTGATGGAATAACTTATGCGTGGTTAACCGACTAACGGTAATTCTAAAAAGAACTTGTCATTAGGTTTTAGAGAGTGCTTAAATTCCAGGGGTTCAAATCTTATTTCCTTCTCACACCTCAGTAGTCGAACCGTACAAAAGGCCATATTTGCTGATTAGTTTAAAAAATTGGCGTGACTGGCCCATCTGGTCGTGGAAGTGAAAACAGAACTCAGACTAACTCCAATGTGTGTATGGTAGAGAAAAGGCGTTTTGCGGATGGGGTTAACCAGAACAGCGTAAAAATCTGTTCACATGGACAGGTTGTGCATCAGTTTGTCGTTTTTGAATGACATTGGAGCAGGCAGCTTACGAAATTGGCTCTCTTGGGCTACGTTGCTA
The DNA here is from genome assembly GCA_902702965.1 of Spirometra erinaceieuropaei. Taxonomy (NCBI): domain Eukaryota; kingdom Metazoa; phylum Platyhelminthes; class Cestoda; order Diphyllobothriidea; family Diphyllobothriidae; genus Spirometra; species Spirometra erinaceieuropaei. Next base: position 292,791 of record CACRXP010000512.1, read on the forward strand.
GTCGCTTTATGTTTGCGGGTTCGTTCGGCCAGCCCCTGCTGAAGCGGTTTCGTGCTGTTCTCGCCCATAATATCGTAGTACCTTGCCTTCTCTTGGTCAATCCCCCGACGGTATTTACGAATCCGTGTGTGACAGTCTTGACGGAGAATTCGGATCATCCGTCGGCCGTGTTAAAGTACTGCGCGTCTCGCCAGCTCTGTGTTAACCGGGGGTTTGTATGAAACACACTTCGGTAGCACACTGTTGTCGAGACACCTCTGCAGAAATCGAATCTGCGCATATGTAGACGACTCTCGAAGGGCAAATGTCTCCAACCGTCGAGTCGTGATTGCGAGAGCTGCTAATTACAGTGCGCATATGGTCCCCCGGCAGTCACGTGCTACTAATACTGCACTCCTTGTGCCACCATTACCCATACCTGCGACTGTCTCTGATGATGGGTTCGAGTGAGAATCCGAAACTTCAGGTCAATTAATTTCTTGTTCCAGTAGTCGCATCCTCGTCTTCTGATCCTTTCACTTTTAGATCTGCCCTGCCCCTTGACACCCATCTATACTAGCGATCCTTTGAGAGAGAGAGAGGAATGCTTTATTTTGAAAATAACATTCACAACTTTAAGCAAAAACGGTTCTCCAGTACACAGTGATTACCATGGAGATTAACGGGTTTTGGACAGACAGGTGGACATAATTATATATGAAGAAAAGGGACTTAAATGTGCAAGATCAAGTTTTAGCTTTTGTTTTTCAACATCTTTGCAGGTGAGATGCCGGGCTATAAATGGCAGTATGGAATTCTGATAAGCCGAAGTGCGACAAGGGATATGGCGGAGGCATCGACGCATGGGGCGTATGGATTTCGCAGCCATTAACTCATTAGGAAGGGGATGGACGGTGTCATTCAGAATTCGGTCAGCGAATTGCCCCACCGACTTGAAGTGTCGCCGCACGATGATATCAACTAAAAGATGATAGGAAACACCAGCAGCAGAGGCGAGCATTCGAATGACACGTTTAAAAATAATTAGATCTTTTTTTAAGTAAAGCTGGAAAAATAACTGGTGAACAATAAAAAATGAGTGGAAGAATACAGCCATCTATGAATCGCCAGATTAAGGACTGGGGTGTGTGATATGAACGTAGACGACGAACGTAATAAACAAGTTATTGAATTTTTGTTAAAAGGGTTTCTATATGAAGAGAGAAAGAGATATTTGAGGACAAAGTTACACCTAGGTACCGGAAAGAGGATACCTCATTGGGAAGAATATCCAAAGGTTCAGGAATGGGAGAGTGTCGCAGGTGAAACACACACTGTACTGATTTCTGATTGTTGAGTAGGAGTCTGGTATTCGACGACCATGCGGAGGCATGATCTAAGTCATCCTTTAAAGACTGCAAATGGGTCAGGTGTTTGAGTGGGTAACCTACGACCATGTCATCGGCGTACCTAACATACAGGCAGTCGTTTGGCGATCTCAACTCATCAGTATGTAGAGAGAAAAAATGAGGGGATAAGATGGAACCTTGTAGAACTCCACGATTATTTGGAAGAATAGAAGATTTTCTCTTTCCCGACACGACAAACTGTGTGCGGAAGGAAAAATAATCTCTAAGCCAAGAAACAACCCAGCTCAGAGCGTCACACGCAGCTGCTTTGGTCAGTAGGAGTAGGCGCGGATTAGTGTTGAAGGCGGATGAGTAGACGAGAAAAACACATGCATATGCATGGCATCCCATGTCTAAGTCTCTCAAAGCTGAATGGACAACTAAAGCAACGGCATCCAAGGTGCTACGCTTTGCCTTGTATGCAAATTGTAGAGGATCAGAAAAATTGACGGAGGAGTACTAAAGGGAATCTAATGCAACTCGTTCAGTAAGTTTCAGGAGTACAGAAGAGCAGGCAATAGGACGAAAAGATTTAGGAGCAAAAGTTAAATATTTTTTAGGGATTGGAGTAATTCTTCTGCACGCCAGGCGTCAGGATTCTTGGACTCTCTGAAAGATAGAATAATAAGGTTGGTCAAGACGGGAGCTATCTGCAAACAGCAAGACTTAAGGAGAAAAGGAGAGACACCGTCCGGCCCAGCGGCCGTTGACCGGCGAACACTTTTGAGATGTTGTTCCACTGTTGTCACGGTCGCAGGAGTAAAGTCGCATGGTGGTAGGTAAGTTTCACTTGGGCGAGAATGGGAGTCGTTAGAAGTACAGATAAAATTTCGATTTAAAGAGTTTAAATCTACATCAATGGGTTCAAGTATATTACGTTGACCATTGAGACGCTTGAGATACCTCCACTGTTCAGCAGAAGGAAAGGAGAGGAGGGGTGGATGAAGTAGAAAAAAGTTGACTAACGAATCAACCGTTAAGTCTCGCGATTTCGGTCTTTATTAGAACATTGATATCCTTCACCTTGTCACGCTGACCTAGTTTGTAGAAGGCTTCTTTGCGACGTCTCAAGTGTTTGAGGTATGGTGAGGAGATTCTGTCAGGCCGGACCATAACAGTTTCCCGGGAACAACAAATATCAAAAATGTGATTCAAAAATAGCGTAAGATTGTTAGAGCATAATTCAGCATTTTGTAGTGTTAGAAAAGTTGGGATGGTACTAGTCATCGAACTCTGCAGTAAGTGGATCTTATCTACGGATGTGTCTCGAACAGTAATTTTCCTCTCGGGTTTTGTAAGCAGTTGACGCTTAGAGGTGGAATAGACTTTTGGAAGTCCTACTAGCAATGTGTGATCAGACCCGGAGAGCGGAGCTCTATTTTTAATACAAAAAACTTTGGGTAATTGGTCAAGATGTGATCAAGAGGGGCATCAGCCCGTGTATTGAATGAAACAAGGTAATCAAAACCCAGAAGGGTAATGGGCCGAAAGCTCACACGGTTAAAATCCCCGCACAAAAGAATAAGATGGTCTGAGGATAATGAAGCAAGTTGTTGTGTGAGAAAGTCTAAAAACGGCACAGAGAGCCTTCATTTGTGGAAGGGGGATGTAAATACTGAGAAATATGATACCCTTAAAGCTATTTAACAAATGGGGCTTACAGATAACAGCAATGACATCAATTAAATCACCAGAATATGAAAACAGGGGCTTACAATTTATACACCAGTCTTGCTTGACAAAAATGGCCACTCCTCCACCTCTACTGCCTGTTGGAGATGCTCTATCATTTCGAAAACAGCAAAATGTCGAAGGAGTGATTAGTTCCGAGTCAATATAACTATTCAACCACGTCTCCTGGAGGCAAATTACTCCTGTTTTGCCATGTTCATTGGTTGACAGAAGTTATTCCAAATCCTGGGCTTTGTTAAATATCGATCGACAGTTAGTCGAAAGAAAACCCGGCATTGACAACTTGTTTTAGGCTGGCGTTTAAGCGAAAATTGCCATCAACAGCGATGTTGCTTTCAAAATATTGGCCTTTGCTGATACGAGCGTGGAAAGGCCAACGACGAAGGCCGAGAAACAGGACAAGTTTTTAGACTGTAACTACTGCTGGCACGGTGAGTTCGTTGCGTTTGGGAGCGTGAGAACGCCAACGCACGACAATCGCAGAAACGGCAAATTGGCCGCAAAGTGCAACCACTAGAGTCATGATCAGGAGGCCGAAAAATCGATGCAGAAATTTCGCAGGGTTTAAGCTCCTTTAAAAAGGTACTAGCGTACTGTAAAGACGACCTCATAGGACTAGATCAATTAAAGCAAAGGAATAAGACTGGGGTATACAATTAATAAGTGTTCACGTGACTGGAGGGAAAAAACAAAAAATGGCGGCTCAACTTCAAAAGACCGCCGGCACAGTGGTCGCATCTTCGTCTTCTGGACTGCTAACTGGAACTCGTCTGTTTGCTTCTGTCAGCATTCACAAGGGCGTTTAAATTTTTATCTGCAGGTAGAAGTTGCAACTACCCTTCTTATCGAGACCTTTGGTAAAATGATTCTGGTGTTGAGGGCGGATTTCTTTCAGAAAATGTGGATGATAGGTTCTCACATATCTCTCAGCTGAATTAAGCTATATTTGCAATGGCATTCAGCGTGCATATTGCTCTTTAGGAATCTGTTTCTTAGGATGTAGAAAGTGTATTTATATTTCATATCGCAACAGTAAAACTGGCTTTGTCCGAATTTGGTCCAGACGAAACAACATGGCATCACTATGACATAGACCGCATGTTGTTTCTTTTCTAAAAAATTAATGCGTAAGGCGAAGAATCTGTCGATAATGGAGAAAAAACTGTCGTTACCTGAAATTTAAGGAATTATTAGCGACCACCTAAAACTTACCAAAGGCTCTTCAGACACATGAGATGGACTTTCTCCATTTCGATGATTGCAGTCTAAAGTGCTATTGTGTAATTAATACATAAGCGAACACGAAAAAAATCATAACGCTACTTTTATAACTACTCAGATGGTAATTAATATTTGGCAGGGATCGGTTGCGATGTAAAGGCCCAGATTGTAGTCGCAATGAGGGCACTGAAAGGAAAGTGAGTCGGCGGAGGATGCTGAAATCGTTTGTGGGAAGGCAGCCAAGGCTAAAATGAAAAAGGGAAACCTGATATAAGGCGATTCTGTCACGAGGCCCAGAGTCCCAGCAAAAAACCTAGCTGACGGAACACCAAGGACGGCAACACCCGAAACCTAACGTTAATCCTAACTGTTAAGTCAAGCGTAAACCTAGACATAACGCCAACCCTAAACTCAACGCTAAATCTAACCCTTAACCTCACACAAACCCTACCCTGATTCAAATCCTTATCCTGACATCAGCTTTAACCTTATTCTAACACTAACATTGGCCCTAACTCAAATCTTAAAATTAAACCTACACCTACATCTTAACACAAACCTCAACCCTAACCGTAACCTTAAATCTAAACCGAACCCCTGAACATAACGCAAACCCTAAACCTAAAGTCACTTCGAGGCCTGACATTAACCCAAACCCCGAAAACCAATCTTCACTCTGAACCAAAACACCGATACCGGTATGAGTTCGCCTACTTTCCCAATAACGATTTCTGCATCCTCCTCTGGTTCACTTTACTTTCACTGTCTCCATTGCGCTTAAACTTTGGACCCATACAGTGCAATCGATCCTTGTCCAACATTTTAGTCACTTATATCTGGATAATTGTTACACGGAACGGAAGCTGTTTTCAGGAATGTTCACTAAACATTGTTGGGCATAAAATGCATTGTAAATGAGGCTTTATTTCCACTCTGCCTTCTGGACTGGAAAAAAACGGACCGAATAATGAATATCCCAGGCCAGGACCGCAGTATAACGCGCGTTCATCTTTAAAAGACTGTTTTTGCAAGGCAACATAGAATAACGCACAGGAGTCCAGGGAAATTAGATAAGATTCCTTATTTATTATTGGTCGTGTAATATGCAATGGAAATCACGGATGGTGTCGAGCGTCAATACGCTGTTCTAACCCACTGAAGACTAAAAGTTGAAACAGTTGTAATAGGAAAATCCGCGGCAGGCCGTCACTATACTCAGAAAAAAACGTGAAGCAAATTTTCGAGTCATATTCTACCTTCATCGATTTCCATTATATTCTAAACCCAGTGGCCGAAAGACTACCATGGTGACCGATCAGATTTATTTCCAATAGGTTTAAGACTATTCTTATGCAGGTGCACAATGCTACAACTGTGACAAGGTGTTATAAAAGAGAACCAGGGCGATGCACAAGTAAGCAAGACAAAAATCGCATCCACCGGACTGTAAGAAGTATAAATATATGCCTGTTATGATTTTCCGCGTATGAAGTATACGAAGGCGTTTCAAGGTGTAAGATAAGCTTCCTATGGGGACGCACACTTTCAAACAAATCATCGAAGAACTGCGGACGCCAGTTGGTCTGCACAAGGCCAGGAAATTCGATTAACTGTCAATCTGCCAGTCAGCGAGATGTCGGTGGAATTTGCGATGGATGCATCTATTCTCAGTCTCTTTTACTGTCACCGATTGGGCTTCATAGTACAGCCCAGTAGCATGTTCTATCGGCGCATATTTATGACAGCGCTTGGGGTAAAATATGTAAATATGTAAAAATTATCAATTATTAACTTGCTTGCAGCATCTAATCATTTCCACGGCTGTATAATCCACGAGGACTGCCAGTCACAAAATAGTCAAACCATCCTTAGTGGCTGCGAATTTATCGAGGTGAGGCGCATGACAACTCGGAGGTCCCCAGTGCAGACGTCAGACAGACAAGCTTTGCTAGGGCGAGGAAGTGTGCCTGCAGTCCAGCAAGCCGTTATAGCATGTCCTTTCAACAGACGTGTCAAGCCTTGATGTCGCTAACCAACTGCGCGATGCACGTGCATGCGCCTAACGTTTGTCCGCTGGCAGCCAGTCAAAAGATGGCGCAGAGTCGACGGGCCTCGAGCACATGTTACGCCGTTGTCAGGTGTAGAGCGGCACCATCCACCCATTGACAGGGGACACGGGACAACGTGGAAGCAAAGAGAGCAACAAGTATCGCCGCCGACCACGGGAACGGACTGTTACAAGTCAGGAAGCTTTTGTGTATACTCAAAAACCAAACTGAACTAAGTTAGATCAGCGGATTGACAAAAAAGTTAATGTTTCAAACCATGCTTAATTCCATGTCCGGCAAAAGTCGAAAGAATCGAAATTCCGTCTGGGCCAATCAGTGCTCTTGCATATAACTAACTTTTAACCTTGCCAAGCGGTTCTGCTAATCTTGCTCGCATACACTACGGTCGGAGCAACTATTGTAGTGATTTCCAATTAGCCTAAACAGGCGAGTCTTGCGGACGACGTCAAGTTCACGCTTGATGCCAAGTAGCGTTTCGCACTTGTGTTACCACGGCCTGCCAGTCTACAGTGAGCGGTCGAATCAGATGTCTGTACAAGGTGAAAAACGTCTGGTTAACTAACGGCCTTAATGGATTCATTTAAACTGCGCCAAATTGCAGTCCTCACTTTTGTGCGCCAGACAACCAAATATGCTAGGCCAAGTCAAAAGGTCGCCTGGTCCTGCAGGTCACATTTTTTCTGCAGCTTCTGGGAATTTTCTAATCTTCTAAAACGGTATCATGTGTGCCAACCCATCCTTGAGAAAACTTTCCAGAAACTTGCGCGTTTTTCTACAACATTTTTACTCAAACTGGGCAACCATGGCAAACAGATTAGTGAAGAACTTGTGCGTGGCTAGCGGCCTATCCGTGTGTTTTAAAAAAAGACCTTTTAGTCCGTCGGCAAATAGAGCTTAGCTTCCAGGGGTTTCAAATCATATTCCCGCATTGCCATTGACAGCCTACTTTTGCTGATTACTTTAAAAAAATTACGCGTGACTGCATTATGCAAAGGCCGATTTTGATGCGGAAATGTTGGTCAAAAGGAGTTCTACAAGTAGGGCCATGAAAAAGTTCGTGAAAATCCGCCCAAGTCATGAGAAAGCCAAGACTTTTGATAATGTCGAAATTTGAATGGAGTAAATGAGAGCCGGTAATAGGCGGCGTTTACTTTGAAAATAACTTGAAATTAGGGCGAAAAGGAATGTGAGAGGACGTCTCATTGGCAGGCTATGTAGGGAAAAGCAGATAGGAAGTGCGTAAGGAAAAGACGGGGTGTAGGAAGCAGATGGTAAAGCTCACAGAACGCAGGTATGGCGGAATGCGGTAACCGAGGCCTTCATAAGACCGTCGAAAAGTAGGGGAAAGCGTCAACGGTCATGATCAAGGGAATTTCAGCAGGAAAATTGTCATTCGCGAAAAAGTGATAAGCGACATTACGGGCAGGACTGGGCGTGATGCACATTGCGCTCGTAGCTTCCTAATCGAAACTCATACTTTGGGTTAGGAGGGATTGGGGCTTCGGCCAAGAGAACGAGACCGAATGTTGGCGTTATGTCCAGCTGAAATCCACTAGACCGATACTGGACGCACCTGGATAAGGTACTCGTACGCAAAATGTGAGAATGAAAACGAATACCGCCTTCGAACGTGCGATCTCTGATGTGACCGAGCATGCTTACCCAGAGGAAATCAAATAAACAAGCAAGCCGAATCAAGGATCAGGCTACACGTACACATAAGTCAGTCTTGCCAAACCTTTGCTTGGAATTTCCGTATCGTACATATTTGCGTGTTTTGTATTTACCAAATTCCTAGCGCATCGATGTCTTCGGTGTTATCCTAGTTTCTTATGGTCAGTAATGTTTTCCACTTATTTGAAGACCTACTTGGGCACTTTTGTTGCTAATCAAATGCCTAGAGGACGAGGGACTAATTCATTGACGAACGTGTTTCCCTGAAATCTGTCGTTAAAATAAATTTACAAATAGAGATTTAAAACTGGCCCAAAGTTCAGAAATCTAAATGTGGTTCAAGAAATGCGTCATGGAAAAAATTTTTACCAACTTCTGAAATATAACCATCTACGAGTTAATGAAATATCATGTGCATTTTTGCCAATTCAACAAGAGATAGGAACTATTTTGCTCAACGTGGTAAGAAGTGCCTTTCCATATTGTCACCCCAAAATCCATCCAAAATACTATAGGTTCCATTTTATTAAGTCAATTTAATTTCGGTTCCGCAAATTCGACACGTCTTCTGTATGCTGAGCATAATATATATTCCAAAAACCAATGCTGTATGGCTAAAGCGCTTAGCCCGACTTTGCCGGAGAGGAGTTTTATGGCGTTCGCCGTCAACAATGACCTTAGGCTACACGGTCTCAGTGTTGGTGGTGGTGCTACTTGCGGACATTGTGTTATTCGTTATGAGGTAAGTTTCCTAAAGCATTTTTCCCAGTACCACAAAAGTGAGCAAGTGCATCATAAATGCAATATAGAGATGGGGATAAGATGTCGATACATTTTCTTCCGCAGAAATGCAATATTTTGTTCCTGTTGGTCAAATATATCTAACTTGTACGTGTGAATTGGATCATACGTAGATGCTTGAACTTCAGCTGCATTAAAATGATGTCGCATCCATCAAAAAAGAAATTTATCCTCTCATGTGATGCGGGGGTGACAGATTGTGTTTTCATTGCGGATACTTTATTCGTATTATTCCCGTTCGTGGTTCCCCTTCAGTGTGCGCAAGTAAGTTGTCTACTGAACGGCCTGAACAAGGATAAACAACGTTTCAACGCCTTACTCAGCAAAAATAAGTCGATGTGGAAGGGAAGACCGGTGAGAGCAGTAACAAAATTAGAGGCCGGGGAGAGGGGGGCCGGTGGAGTTTGACACTGATACCACGATGACACGTCCCCGCAGCCTGTGAAAAGAACGAAGATCGGGTTCGGTTTAAAACTCCAAAGTCTCCTTGCGGACCACCCTAAATCCTGGACCGACAAAGGTGCCCGGAGTTGCAACCACCTTCTCATACGTCTTAAAGTTCGCATTAGTAGTTTGCTTCAGCTGCGGGCGACTCGAAAACAGCCTAGCTAGAGCGCGAGGACAATCGATGCCAAGAGCAACGTCAGGACGGACTCACACTCGTGAGTCTAGGAGCCTAAAGGGCTGTCTCATGCCTGCGAGTCGACTTTTTGAAACTGCTTGCGGAGTCGCAAATACTACCCTAGCCTTAGCAATGCTTGCTCAGCCCATTCTGACTTTCCTTTCTTGCCACTGTAGAACCGTCGTGTTGTTGACTTAACGCAACTCGAAAGCTCCCAAAACTGTTTTTTTATTTATTACAGTGTTGTTGATGCTACTTATTTCTTTGCAGTCGATATTATATTAAAACAATTATCATTCGTTTAGCAATTTTCCGACAAAATCTCTGATGACGATTATGATGTTGATGACGGTGACGATGCTGATGAAGTGAGGTATTTGGCCAAACATCCTATGACCTCCTTCCGTACGCGGGCATATCGGTGATTCAGTATACCATTTTTGCAAGAGGTTAGACGTACAGAGTCTAAAAGACCGAAGTAGAAACCAGGTCTCTGTCCCCGCAGTATCCAAAAAGATTATATAGTCCCATATACACTCGTTTAACGTATATTGACACTCTGGTCAATATTGGTTAGAAGAATGTTTTCCGTAACTTCGGGAAATTTTTTATACAGTAGAAATTATTTCCCCGTTCCCTCATCAATTAGCTGAAGAACGTTTCAATGGTAAACGGCGAAACATGCCTGCCTACGTTTTCTTGACAATTTGCCAATGCCTATGTTCAAACTTTTAGAAGTGTCTTTTGGAACCTGAGCTCTATTACAGGAATAAATATAATAAAGGGAAATGACCGAAACATATCATATATTTCGAAATTAGAAATCAAAATCGAATGTGTCGCTTCCATCGTCACTTCGCAAGGAGGAGTAACATTCGTAGGGAAATCGAGATTGAAGCACAGCCCAAAGCGTTGACAGGACGTTTAGTTCAGCTTCTGCGAACATATGGTTGCTGGTGGCACTTCCCTCGCAATTCGAGTCATATAAATTTGACCTGTAGGAAAGGGACGACTGATCCATAAACGATACTTTTTGTAGACTTTCCTGTTTTTGGTGAATTAATATGAAGTTGGCATGAATGCGTTTGGCTTGAGAGCGTGCAGGAATTCTGACACTGCGTGGTGGTTGCGGCCTCACGAGAACGTAGGATGTTTGCACGGAGGCGAGTATGTCCGCCGCACACTGGTACATACTAAAATTTCCATCCAACATAGTGACTGCCCTCTCACAGCGGATCGGATCACTCAGAAAAAAGGTCATCAGACGACCGTATGCTGCGCTGACACAGTCCGGTAGTAGGACGGACTCTTTAAATCGGAGACGATGTGCAAGCAGCCATTGGAACGTGTTCACGATAGGTTCTGTTGTCATGTGTTCGCACACTAACCGATCTAAAAGTCACAAATAAGGGTGCTCTGTTCACATTTTTAAAGGATGTACAGTTTACAACAAATTTCTGTCCAAGCACCCTATCAATCTGTCCTTCATTTATTAGGAAAAAAGCTACAAATACAGTAGTTATATGTTTTAAAACGTTAATTTGTTGTTCGGCAAGGCTTCTAATACTTCTTTTTGTTACAACCGCGGAGATAAATATGTACAAAGGCAGTTAAAACTGTGAACTCTGTCTCCAAAAATATTTGACAAATAATCTAACCGGCATGCTCTTTGTCTGAATAATAACGGACAAGGCTTTTTAAATATCACTTTTAGACGTATAAAAAGGTGGTTTGGGGTCTTCGTTAATTAGTCATTTCATGATTGGTCGAGTTGTGTAAACATGACATTGCTTACCACAGGCTAAACTTTTTACCATTTTTAAAGCAATGCGTAATCCATGGAAAATAACAAGTTTTAAGTCGTCAAGTCAATGTGACAAGTTCAGACACCATCCGATAGAGTAAACTGTCCTGCTAGTGTTTCCTAACTCTTTGTTAGCGAATTTTCAATATTAATTGCTTAATTTTTAAAACGCACATGTCGACTTATTTCATTTATTTTCGAAACGGAAAAAAAATTGTCTCAGCGTACGGTTTTGTGTGCCTGTTCGCTGCCCCCAGGTCATCCAAAGCATCGGTACGAATGTCAAGTACATGGTCACAAAGGTGTTCATAGTTTGGCCTCCAATTCGCTCTTGGTCTGGTCAGCGTATCGTGGAGTGCAGTAAGATGCTTTATATATCTTGGCGGTGCCCAGTAAAATCTACTGCTTACCAATGGGCCCAAAGGAATTTCTTATGTCAGACAGCCACGTGCTTAACATGGAAATTCTGCATGACCTTTGTGCAGCATGCTAGGAAAACTTGTCGTCTGGTGATAGCATTAATTTCGCACAACAAGCATGTGGTCTTGCCAGATATCAGAATGCCCTGTAAAACGTTTGATTGCGGTTTTTAGTGAATGCATTTGCTTATGGAAAAAACTTATGAGCAGCTATATCTCAAGGTGTCAGTAGTGGCACTCATCCTAAAAGCAGAAAGATTGTGTTCTAATACCAAATCTGGCTGGTAAAGCACAGTAAGAAGTTAGTTAAAACATTTTGATTCAAGTACCCATCAAAACAGGTTAATAGTGCTGTTGGGATTCACTGTAGGATTGTTCGCAATTTTTAGATAATTCTTACATGGAAAGATTACATCAAAGTGCCTTCTTTTTGAGAACGGTCGGTTTTTGGACGTTGAGAGACACAAGTTAGGCAAGTTTTGCTTTAGAGGAATTTTCTAGCTAAACTTACGGCACTTGGCGATTAAGCACAACTATTCAATTAACAAATGAGCCGACTGCGGGGACTTTTAAAAAAACGACCTTATCACAATAATAAATGCTATGCTTGGATGTGAACCTGTTATCAGTATAATTTTTTTAGGAAATAAAAAACTCTAACATACTGCTTATCCATAGACGTCTTCTTATAAATTCTCAGCTTTTGGATTTTACATTTCCCATTTTTTTCTAATTCTGTTCATAGAGAACTCAACAGATGCCCAAAGTGCATAATCTCGAAGAACACAAATGAGACTTCTTAGTGAAAGAGGAATAAAATCGTGGTTAATCTTACCCCAAGCAAACACTGTAAGACAAGCTTACCACTTTATTAAACAAAACAATCGCTACTGATTTACAAACCAGAATGTTAAGGGATGAATTAACCCCCAGATTCTTGACAACAATGCAACTTCAAATACCTAAATTAGCCCAATTTTTCTTTGCTAGAAGTTTAATTTTCGACCCCTGGAATGGACTTAATGGAGACATTTCCTTTCGTATTGAAGCTTTTTAGTGGCTAAACATGCAATAGAGCGAGCGTAGCCCTTGATATTCAGAAAGGTTTGTTTGCCGAATTATGTCCGGTTTTTTGGAAAATTGTCCAATTTTCCTTAAATATAACGGGTGTAAAAAGATTTCTTTCAACAGCAGACTCTTTTCTCTCAATGAATTCAATAAACTAAAACAGTAACAACACATGCAAGCGATAAATCAAGACACTTGTTTGGGTTAAGTCACCTAATTTAAGTAAAATGAACTTCCCAGGAGATGGAACTGTGCTAATAGCAATTTTCGAAAAGTCTCGGCAGTTAATGGTTGGACTGCCATCACACTTGCAATATGACCAATTTGGCAGTCTTTATCGAAATCGATGAGGTTCAAAACCATTTGGAGATCAATAAAATTGATTAGGTTTTGCCAGTGTTTGAAAAGTATATGCTTTTGAACATGCCAGCCTCCGATGTTCATGTATATTCAATGTGCCTTCACAAAACATATATTATTTGTGATCTTTAGCGTGGGGATTTTAATAGTGTTGTCCCATTTATAGTTTGTCCGAGGAAGTTTAACTTCTAAAGAAAGTAGCAAACCAGAGATCCCAGTAAGCATTGCTACTGGGGGATGTCGGATATGTCAGGGCTTTTTTAATCTTACGATAGCAGAACGATCTTTTCATCGACTTTGATTTTGGGTAGGTCAAAGTTAAAGGGACTCAGCGTATCGGAATTTATCAAGTCAGATGCTCTTTAAAACACTCATGGTTGGCTATTTGCACATAGAAGCTATTCTGACGGCGGCTAGCAATCTGCAAAAGTGTAAATTGGTGTCCTTAGGAGTTACACACTTTGCGATTACAAGCAATAAATGCTTTTTACAGATGATTTTCGTTTCCCTCAAGCGTCAACTGAATATCGATTTGACGATTGTGAACATAATCTTTCCGCCTTTATGACAAGTAAAAGGCTCAGGCATATGTATGGTACTTTCCTTTAAGGTAAGAAAATACGTAAGTGCAAGATAACTTCCATTTATGGAGCCAAAATGCACACATTATAAAAATACTATTTTGGGTACTTTAGACGCATGGTTCGGCTGGTATTTTTCTAACCATATTGTCTACAACGCAGGCCAAACAGGAAACATCTTGGTTTGTGGACTCCATTAAAATAAACATTCTTGACAGGCATCAGCTAACATTCACATACAGTACGTGACCTATCTCATGAAATGTGATAACGGAAACTGATGAGTGAATTTCTGAACGCCTTTAAAGTGGCACATTTTGTTCGCTTACCCACATCCTCAATGAAATGACCTTTTCTTGTTCAGAAATTGTGTTCACGTAATTATAAGGAGAAAGTGTCAGTAATTTTTGCGAAAATAGACGTTGGAATATATGCGTGCAGTTTCCTATGCTAATACATGTCCTAGACTCCACTTACGCATCTCAGCGACTTTTTCATTGTAAAGATTGTAATTTACACTCGAGAGTTTTAATAAACAGATTTAACCGGACCAGAAAATTTATTTCTTGACCGATGTTGACCATGGTAATCAAACTGCGAATAAAAAGGTTATTTTAAGAAAACCAGGGGTTTAATTAATTCCTTTATTTGTGCGCATTTGTGCGCTAACGTGCAATGATAACGCAGACAGATATTCCATCGTTTAAGTGGCCTGAAATGGTTTTGCCGTTTGGAGAATTCTACATGATGTCACATAGATGACCACCACGGAATGGTCATTTCCAGATTAACCAAACGACACACTACTTTTCCAGTATTTTAGCTTCTGTGAATACTTTTTTCTGAAACAGAACGAGCAAAACATTTTAAGTTTCATCAAAATATCAGTATTTGTATGGGCGCTCTCCCTTGCATTCATAATCGAAGAACGGAGATTTAAAGCGGGCAAAAACAATAAAAAGGGCCTTAGTGTATAGAGAAAGGCATGTTCTTAGGTTCACAGTAGAAGAATATTAGTATTTCTAAAGAACGCGAAGGAAACGGCCAAAATTGTCAAATTTTTAATTGGCCTCACCGTGCAAAAATGCAAAGTACACACAGATCTGTCAACAGAGTGCAGTAAAAAAACACTTCTTAAAATGGAAACATATTTGGGAAAGTTTTTTTATTGATGAAACGCACATTTGGTACTGACTTCCATCGTGGACAGACATTTTTCTCGAAAATAAAGTTTTATGTTTGAATGAGTTTTAAAATGTGACCCAAACGACCAACTTCGTGAAGAAAAGCGCCTGACCATTCATTAATTCGGTAAATGCCTTCCAGCACAATCTTACTTTAAAGTTCTCAACAGACAGGTAATTCAGAATCCATCCCTATGGGCGATCGGGTGAAGACACTGAAAATCATGAAGAATTCAGCAAGATTTCGAGGCCGATCTGGAACTAAACGTAATCCAAAATGAACGAAAATTGTCAATTAATTTAGCGAATGAAAGGTTCTAGGTATGTTTACGATCACACTTGTCAGTTCTATTCAAATTTATAAGCACGGACCGGCCTCATGGCATGTCACCTTATGAAAATGTTTGATCCTACGACGTCCCCATTGGTGAAATCAAGCAAAATTCAGCTTCGCTTGTTGAACTCCATCTTATTTACTTCGACGAGATTCAGAACAACTGGATTCACTGGGAAACTGTTTTGGAATCTACACCCAGAACGTAGACAGTTGACAAACCGTCATCTATGAAATTACACTGCTTATTAAAAGTCATTTAGCTGTAAACGGCACTATTTTTTGTCTTCCTTCATACTTACTACGTTTTTGATATGAGAATACATTCTATGCATCTGTAAACGAACTTTTCTTAATTAGGGCCATTTATGACTTTTTTGGGATAGTGTACTTTTCAAAATAAATCGGTATTTCTAAACAAGGCAACACTGCCTTTAATATTTCTTTTAATTTTTTAATTCTTTCATACTTGCACTTAATTGACATCGAAATCGAACTCATGAAATGATGTCGGTTTGTAAGTGATTGGCAATCATTCATGAATTTCAACACGTTTCATAATTTAGGTCAAAAACTGTACTCCACTGATTACCTCGACTTAACGTTGAAAAAAACTTCCGCAGTTCTCGATCACACTATTCAGTATTAATTCCAAATAGAGGTTGAATTATAGACGCTCTTTAACTAACGTGCGTGGTTGACGTCGTGACACATTGCTCAACTGCACGTAGGAGAATAACAGAGTGAGCAGTTTCTATTTGAATATTGCGCTTTAACTCAGCTATTGCCATGTTCTATTAATTTGTGAAAATGTAAATGCTTCCGAAAAATGATTAATCATATAGGAAAAAAGTTTAAGAATTCCTAAGTGATTTAGGCCTCTGAGAAGTTTATATTCAGATTGGGCAAAAGTTTTCACAATGCAATATCCTGCACAGTTTGAGAAGCTCTCAGTTACTCTCTGCTGAAAAAGTGCATTTCCATGTAATAAAGAGAACAAGAATATATTTGTGCTATGCAAGCACCACTGTTTTATCAAAAAACATCGTAGAATGACATTGTTACATTAAGAAAACACTGTTTTCAATTATTTACACGTTACTTTTCATAAGAGGATCATTTTAATTACACTTTCGATAATCAAGCACACATGACGTGAGACAGGTTTGCGTGAGAGAAAATAAAGGAATTTTGACAGGGACCAAGGACATGTGAAACGACTAAATTTGTACATGCATAACTTATAGTAGGTTTCTTTAGAACTCTTTGCAATCTCAAGGGAAAAGCCCTTTGATCGAAAACTGGCCGGAAATGCACATAAAGAAACACAATTTGGTGTAAAGTGCGTGGGCTATCTCACGAAATGTCAACTGAAATTCCGAAATGTGTTTTTGTTTTGAAAGCATCAATTAAGTAGGGTTGCAAAACTAGTGAGCCTGCAGCATAATTGTTAGATATTTCAGTTACCTCAGTATGCCAACTTTCTATGGAACCTTTTTTCAGCTGCAAGCCAACACTACACTGTGTAAAAAAACGACTAACTAAATAGCAGAATATTTTTCCTTAATTGTCGATGCCCCTAAAAGTCCAATTGCATTTCATGCAAACCATGCATACCAATGTGTATTATTTTGATCTTTCGGTAGAAAATTACCTTTTCGTTCAATTTTGTAATTGAACAAGTGATGTAATTCCGAATTGAAAGAGTTTTCTAATTTCCGTCTAATTTTGAACCCGCTCTACCGTTACACTTGGATTCAGGGTTTTCAACCTACAAGCCGTGTATTTTCCGCGTACGGAAAGCCCCACATTTCGCTACGGTAATAAAGGGAAACTATATAGGGTTCATTAAATTAGGCGGTGGATTTAATCCATATTGTTAACTTCAGAATCCATAACGATTTATGAACGGCCATTTCATGGTACTTAAAAGTCCTACAATAACAATCCTTTTTAAAACCAAATAATGTCGCTTGTTTAAGCGTAAAATTAAAAGAAAATGTACTTTTCTGCCGAATGGGCAAAAGAGCGAATATTTTTATGCTTATTTTCCATGAAATATAATTGGACATTTTGGGGCATCGAAAGTCAATAAGAAACTTCATCTGATTAAGTGGTCATATTTTGCATAGCGTAGTTTTTGCATGGAGCCGGAAGGATTTTCATTTGAAAGCCGGCATTCTGATATAACTAAAATATTATAGAATCATGTTGCAGAATGACTAGTGTTACAACCCCACTTCATTAATCTTTTTGAAACAAAAACGTATTTTGGAATTTCAGTTGACGTTTCATGAGTAGGCCAATCTACTGTAGATTCACTCACAGCAGAAGTATTGTAAGAAATGTTTGCTGGCTAGAGCAAACAATTTTTTAAATAAAGCCGAAATGCCGTGGTTTTAAGTGTGGGCATCACATGGGCGACCTAAGTTCGCAAAGTACACGAATACGCAGGTGAATACAAAAGAATAAATGCCGAAGGATAAATAAAGCATCACCGCAAACTGTCATTTTCGATAAATCTCAGGGTAAACATTCTTTAGGCATTAGCAAACTATACAGTTCGGGAAAATTGCAATGCATTGTTCGAGGTACAGTTGACCAAAACAAGCTGATTTTCTCTTTGTCTGGCATACGTGAACGTCAGAAGGATAGAAGTTTTCATAAGGCCAGCAGCTCTTAAAATAGCAAACTGCAGTAAAAATGGAATTTATAACCAAATGCACATCCTTTTTGTGAGGTAGACACATGTTCCTTCCGTATGCGTGGTAGGTTATTCCCGATAATGTTGGGTATTCTGAGATTTCGTACGCCAAAGTTCGGCATTCAAAGAAGTGCACTTTATTGGTTGGCGACGGCCATTATTAGCGAGTACGAGCACTAAGCAGCTTACCATAGTGATCTCATTTCGCTTATTAGACCGTCATCAATCTCGCCCTAGTTACTCAATGTGCGAGGATTCAAACAATTTTTTAATAGCAGTTCACGTATCACGGTCGATAATGGCCGTGGAGATTATGGTTGTTGTTGTTGTTGCACAAAGCAGATGCACCCTCAATCATGCCAAGTGGGATGCATGTGTGTTCACGGTGATTTCCACTACCTGAAACGGTGCTTTGATTGTGCTGTAGTTGGCTTACCTCATGAAATCTCAATCGCACTTCTGAATTGGTTTTACGATTATAAATTATTGCTCAGGTGCGGTTTAAGTATGCATTATCTTGCAGCAACGTCACAAAGTAATTCGGTCATGACGAGATGACGACTTTTGAGCGCTCCTCTTTTCGTTAGCCTGTGGAAACCGCAGTTGATGTCAAAATGACTACTTACGAAGCATGCTTTTTTCGATAAGCTTATTGATTTAAATACATTGGATTGAAAAATGCGTATGGTACCCTTCCTCCTGCTTATTTGATAGCATACCGTATTCTTGAAGAAGGAGACACGATCGCCGGGACAAGAGCTTTATTAGCCTGACGTTTCGGATTCCTACTCGAATCCATCATCAGAGACAAAAGAGCAGAAAAGGGTGGTTGTTGCACAAGGGGCTGCGGTATTTATAGGATGCAGCAGCCATGCTGCCGCATGCCTATGAACGTTCACGGCTTCCCCCTTCATCCGGGATTGTTACACTTGGGGTGATCATTGCTTGATGGCCGACATTCGAGTCGATAATTGCCGCAATTTCATCACGGGCGTTGGATGTTGGCGTGATGATTGCTCGACCATCTGATGCGTTGACCCGGGTGTTGGGAATAGTGTTCACCAGTGCGCTCCCCGCGTGGCCATCTACTCCGCCTAGACGAAGTCTCAGCACGCTGTATTGAATGGGAAGATCGTTGCACTTGTTGATGGACTGGGGGCCAGTAAACCATGAACAACCTACCGGGTCATAACACATTTAATCTGCTGACCAGTTTGGTCGCTCGGGAAGAATGGAGCAAACGGCCCACGAACACTAAGCACAAGTTTAACTACTCGTCTGTTTAAAATTATTTGAAGAATAAACACCATCTTTAAAGCATCAGTATCACCTTTTCATCTCTTCGCATATAAGGAGAAAAGAGGACGTAAGTTGCTATTAAACGAATTTGAGAATGATAACCTTCGTCCAGTTTATCTATAAGGCATATAAATGACGCTATAATGACATTGAAATTTGAAATGCATACTACATAGGAACTTGCCTGACCAAGTGCGGTTTTTGCGGGCACCACCACCACCACCACGGACAACAAATACAGTACAAATGAACATCTCCAGTATCTCACACCGCCAGCACTTCTCGCGCAAATGGAAAACGTGCCCGTCGGCTCCTTTATTCGTGCTGATGTTCTGCTACATGAGAGATCCAAGCAGTCTATTTCACTCTGTGTGTGGAATCCTGATGTGTGCACATGCGGACCAGGTCCTATGCGTGGCACTGCAAACGAGCCGTTCTTGGCCCTGTCAACTATCTCTCCCGGTCTGAGCACCAGTCGGTAGACCGGCTGGGACAGTCAAGCGGTGCAGGGAAAAAGGCGAAGCGAGTGAGGTTAACGGTCCCAGCATACATTCCTCACAATGTGGCGCGCTTGACACTAGCCCGGAGCTCCAAAAGCAGTGGCTTGGAGGGTTGTCCATTGACGTTTCAACGCGTACCTCACGGTCAACAGCGGCCGACAGGTGGACTCGGAGTGAGACTTGCGATGGCTGCTTAATTTAGCCTCAGTGTTATTCCCAGTCAGTGAGATCCGAGACGCTCCTTCTTTTTCTTCTTTAATGTATGATCCGCAGTGTGAAAGTTTTCCGTGAACAAATATGTTACTGACAAAATTTTAGTAAGATGTACATTTAACACTTATATTTTATGTACCGTTTTCAATAGGGTCATCAAGGGCATTGCCTATTACCCTAAAATACACAATACCTTCTGCATCAGGGGTGCGGCGGTGTCCCTAGGTGCGGATTTTCGCTGCGTCAGTTCCCTGGCGGCCTACCCCGCCTCTGGTCTCCTTAAATCTGCCATGACAAGGGGCCCAGATGGGGTAAAAGGACGCTGGCGTGACTGTAATTTCGTTTTAAATACCGCAACGCCACTCAGGTGGTTCTTTCTACCTGGAAACGCATTTCGAGACTTCAGTTATTAATTCACGATGTAGGCCAGTTACCGTTTTACTGTAAATAAACAGCTGACACGAGTTGGGCAGCGGAACATGCACATTTACCATCACTTGAACTGCTAAACAGTTTGATCGTGACATTATCTGTCAGTTATGTGGGGTTCTATGTGAAAAGGCCGTTAATACGCAAGGATACATATATGTTGTAAATGATTTCGCAAACCCAAGACCGTAAAACTTTGCGAACGTCCATATTTGTTATCTGTACATGGCCCACAAGAGTGTTAAGATCTTCGGTTATTAGAAATTCATACTGTGAATTATTGCGCTACCAACATAAAATGAGAGAATTCTTTCCTTAAATATTTTACCTGTTTACTTTGCGTTTTTAAAGGCACAAATTACAACCCATAATAAAAGACTTATATTATACTCCTCAAGCAATTTCGGCGTCGTATAATAAACATGCGAGATCTCAAGAACCTCAGAAAAGCACGGTTCTAGGGCAGGTCTAGTTAAAAGAGCAAATGGGTAGTTCACTCACATAAAATTAGTAGGACGATCCATCACGGGACAAAATGACACAACGTGCTTGTTAGAACTTTCTATTTTCTATACGCTAAATACACTGTAAAGTATTTTACAAATTGCCTCACAGCGGTACTTGTTTTAAATTTTTTTTCGTTTTGTTAACATCATTTTGCGGGGTCTCGACTGCGTTCTGCACATATTCTGCCACACTGGGAACTTGGCTCATGTTTTGTCCGGCCGACCTAAGCATTTAATTGCCTCATACGCGTGATTACCGTGAAGAGCAAGAATACTTGCTTTGCCATAATCAAGTTTCTCCTCGTCTTGTGGTATACGCCTAGGAGTTATGCGATCAGTTGGCTGTTTGTTTGTAGGTCAAAACAAAACATCCGCTCGAGGTTGCGTCAGCTATGGCGTTGTAGCCTCCGAGGCGGTTAGAACAGTTGGAATCCTTGTGTTGTGAATGACTTGCTAGTTAGGCTCCGTTTTAGACAATGTCTTTTCGTCTACAATTTTTATTTAGAAGCTTGATTATGCCACTGCGTATTGTCCCATGCGTCTCGAACACGCCGGCTCTGAAGGGGAGTAATTGGAAGATAAGAATAACAAGGTCTACACATAGAGTAAAACTGAAGAGGAGACAAAAGGTGGCTTGCTCAGGCTTTTTGGAGATCGGATTATGCCTGTCTGTCCGCTTGCTGACTTGGGGATTTGTCTTCTAAAAAGTGAAAAAACCCTAAAATTATTCGTTGTTCAAAACGACAGGGAAAGTGGTCGACTCCTAGAGCGTGTGCACCTGGCACGTACGCAAGAAAATGGGTGACAGACTCACTTCTGTGTTAGGCGTGTGAATGATTGATCCGATGGCGCTTGAGCACGATGCACCAGGGATAAATGTTCTCGTCTGTTGACACATGTGAGATGGTATCAGCACAGGCGGCCAACAGGCATCTAATTTGAAGCCGGCGAGACGACTACCTGCAAGCTACGCGCTTATAACGCAGCTCTGTTGTTGTAGTCCATAAGTAAGAGCCGGTAAATGATCCACACTGAATGGCCATCGTAGGTTAACCAATCCTTTGGGGGGATGTCCACATTTGTAAAATGATTCAGCCAATTTTAACACCGTATTTTGCAGTCCGTCTGAAAAGCAAATTTGTGCATTCCGACTGAAAGCCGGTGGCATGCAACAGTACGCTCTCGACTCCGCGTCACCATTGCCTGCGGCCACTGAGCTTCATAATCTGACTGATGATCGCCTGCTAGAAGTTGCCTAGCTATCCCAATCCTTGCCTCTTGAAGCGGATTGGACAGAATGCTAACCAAAGTGGGTGAGATGCTATAAAAATATACCCGGTAATTCAGTGAGCATAACTTGTATGTAGGTCTCGATACATTTTGCCATAGTTAATCGAGTGTTTGTTCTTCTCTCGTGTTGATGGCCGAAACAACAGAAGATCTCACGTATGGTTATTTGTATTACCGAGTCTAGGTAAACGATATTTCGACCGTCGTGTTCGACGATGTCCACCGTGTGCCCCACAGCAGATGCGGTGGGAGCAGGGACGGTGACTTGCACAGGGGTTTATAGTGCCGATAGACTTGCATAGCATCTACCTACACTCTATCCTCCTCCCCCGCCTGAGCCCGGTGTCAAGACAGAGTCGAGAAGACCGGAGACGAGGAAGGCCGCAGATGGATTGCGCGGACGGGTCCTCACCTTGGCGCTCCACTCCGCACCCCCGGGTCCACACAAAAAATGACGGAGATTTTAAACTCCAAAACAATGAGGTGATTGCAGTGGTCCCAGTTCTCCGACGATTGCCGACAACAGGGTCTGCCAGCGCACACCGTAATGTTGGCATTTGTTATTGCGCAAAGAAAACGCTTGCCAGAATCCCATGTGGCCCCGTGTTGGTCCAGCGCATCTAACACGTAGCCCGTTTGGAGGATACAAACACACACTCTAAGTTACCATTATGAAGTTCCACCCCACTGTCCCCGGCGTGGTTATGAGTGCATTTTGTCCGTAGAGGTCTGCAGAAAATGTACTTCAGATAAGGCTGCTGCGTCACCTCAGACGGAAGAAAGACATGACGAGAGCAGTTCCATCTCCTGGAAGGGGCTGCAACAAAGACATCCACTTCACGCGAGAGTCTGCTTAATATTCCTCTTTCTTAGTTCAAACAAACGAGGCCGCTGTTCGGATGGAAAAATGACGGAGTTGATTAAAGACGGTAGTTTCAGTGAGAGCGAGAGAGAAGGTCACGACTACGCCCTTTTGCCTTACAAATTCAAACTGACGTTGAACAGGGTAAGATTGTAAGCGCACGGACCGATGTGGTCATGAACGTATGCAGGAAAATCACCGGTAAACCAACACAGCAACACGCAAACAAACACGCAGGCATGCACACACACACAATTAGTTCTTTCCACTTAATGTTAAAAATCAAGAATTTTTGAGAATCGGTTTATTTTATAGACAGGGCAAGTTGACGTGCGCTGGTTGTTCGCTTCTGTGTCAGAGCAAAGCGTCCATTCGGGAGAGCTTACGTCGTGGTTTTTACACGGCTGTCAAACGTCTGTGTGCGAATGATGGAATGCATAGCTGAGTGTTGGTGTTGCGGTTGCGTTATCACAGAGGCTGGCCATCCGACGCGTATGAGGCGCGAAACATTTTGTATGCAGCCGTGACTCATTGCGATCCAACTCAGGCCTGAGGGGCTTCCACGAGTCTGCAGTGTCTGTAGATCAGGGCGGCTGTTACAGTCAACGACTGACAGAGAGGCTCTGACAGAGGTGTGGCAGCTACACACCCACTTTAAATGTTGTTTTATAGGTCCCACTTTAATCCTACCTTGTCCAATTAGTAAGTTCGTTAATAATCCTTTCCGGCCCTTATAGCATATGCAGAGCAGGATGCGAAATTCGTCACCGAATTGGATTGGTGGGATCACAGGCTTAATTACGGTGCATGTTCTGAGCTGCCAGAGTGGGAAGCTCGTGATGCAACAGGGAATTACAAGTGCGAACCCGAGTGGAAACCCGAGTTTTACAATCTGTTGACAGACCGTCTCAACTGAGCAAACATATTTATCTACTGAGGTCTGATATTTCACCAGGAAACAGTTATTTTTACCCTCCAGTGTAATGCCTGCATTGTACTATTCTCTATTGGTACACGTGATCCATTTTTGGCTCACATGCGGTTATGTTGCCTCACCTATAGTAAAAAAAAACCATCCACATGAACCGCGGGACCGATGGAAATAGGGATTTTTCAGGGGAAGTGGCGAACGCAGAGGCGACGAAGTGAAGTGGTTGAATGCAAAAGAAAAGCTATTTGGAATGCGCTGTTATGCCTTGAGTAGTTGAAAAATAGTTGCTCTGACCCCTAGACCTAACACTTACCCCTAACTAAAATCCCTAACCCCAACTTGAACAGTACTGTGTTCATTAGGTGGGGTTGCATAATCCCATCTTACCACATTTTTGAACTCGGGATAAACGCATCGATTTGGAATTATTGATAGTTAAATGGCACATTTATGGGAATAAGGAAAAGCAGGGAGATTCATTTTTATGCGTAACTCTTGCCAAATCCTTGTGACAAAGTTTTTTTGCATATTACATACAGCCAAACTGTAAACAGAAATTGAACAACATTCTTTAAAAGTCGGCAGGAATAGAATTTCAGTTTATTAATTGGTGGCCACAAACTTACTGGAAAGGGAACAGTGATTGTTACATATTCGGAATTTCAATATTTGTTTATGGTTGGGCGAATCAGAGTGGAATGCTTTTTATCCTTCAGCAGTTAAAAGTAGAGACGCACACAACACTTACTGTTTGATATTAAGAAGGTGAAACAGCCTACAGTAGCCGTTTAGTCCAGCCATTTAGCATAAAATCCAGTTATGCCCTCGTTCTTGGGTTCTTTTATTAGGCAAAGACTGTTTTTGAGGAACTAAAGTCATTTTTGTTGTGTCTATTCAGAGAAAAAATGACCGATGATCAAAGATCCATCTGCCAGGCCCCGACACTGGACGACTAACTGTGTGCAAATAAATGGGGTCGAACGTTATTCCGAGGGTTTTTCTCATTATATACATGCAGGGATTTATCGTGTAATCCTCACGCCTATTTATAATCCGCGTGACCTATTGTTGGACATTCGTCGTTTTATGGGTTAGGTGGATCTCCCTCTAAAAAAGATAGCCATCAGAACCACCAAAAGTAGTTGTCTCACACATGCTATTGGCATTTGGTAGTTTTTTTTCAAAACCCTTTGGCATTTAATTGCGTAGTCTCCCCAGACGAAATACTAAGTTTACAAACATCTCGAGATCACATGCACCGTTAACAGCAGCCAATAATAACGAAACAGGTTTAAATTTTTACAAGATACCATAAGCACAGGGGCGAGCTAAAAGCCCAGAGGGGTGTTTCGCCGATATACTGCCGCTACAGGGAGTATTTACCAGACAGCATGTAGGAAATTCTGAGAGACCCACTGATGAGCCGAACCTCTCGCAGTTATGCAACGCAGCGACGGAATTTAGGTTAAGCACGTACAGTGCGTGACCTAACTCATGAAATGTGTCGAAATTTACAAATGATTGCCAATCACTCGCAAACCGACATCATTTCATGAGTCCAGTGCCTATTTTAATTAAGTACAAGTTCAAAAGAATTAAAAACGTAAAAGAAATATTATGGGCAGTGTTGCGTTGTTTAGCAATGCCGATTTATTTTGAAAAGCGCAATATCCCGAAAACGTCAGAAATGACTCTAATTAAGTAAAGTTAGTTTTTAGATGTATAGAATGTTTTCGCATACCAAACACGTAGTAAACATGAAAGTAGGCATAAAATAACAGTGTTTCAGTGAAGTTTACATCTAAATATTTTTAATAAGTAGTATGACTTCATATATGACGGTTTGTCAACTACCTACATTCTGGGTGTAGATTCCAAAACACTCTTCCAGTGTTTCATAATTTCATTAGAGATTTGGAGTTCAATGAGATAGAGTTCAACAAGAGAAGGTAGATTTTGCTTGATTTCACTGATGGGGACGTCGTAGGATCAAAAGCTTTCATAAGATGACATGCCATGAGGCCGGTCGGTGTGTAATAAATGTAAATAGAACTGATAGGCGTGCTCGTAAACGTACCATTTTTTGTTTACAGAGAGAACTTATCTCCCGTTAAATTAACTTTTACTCTTCTTTCGTTTTGGATCACGTTGAGTTTCAGATCGGCTTTGAAATATTGCTGAATACTTCATGATTTTCAGAGTTTTCGCCCAATTGTCCATAAAGACGGATTCTGAATTACCTGCCTGTTGAGAACATTAAAATAAAATTGTTCTTGAAGGCATTTACCGAATAAGTGAGTGTACAGTTGCTCCTTTTGACGATGATGGTCATTTGGGTCACATGTGAAGACTCATTCAAACATCAAACTTCATTTTCGAGAAAAATAACTGTCCACAACGAAATTCATCAACAAATATGCCTTGGATCAATAAGAGAACTTTCCATTAATCACTTCCTTGATACGTTAATATAGGTCGTTTGTTAATGACCAAATACGATTCTGTAAAACTGCTTAATCTCTTTCTATGTATTTAACTGCAAAACCGAAAGCAACATACCAGGCGAATTTAAGGGGATTGAGCACTTAACCACTTAGCCACTTATCGGCGGTTCGCAAAAACAAAGGGCTGGCGTCGACAAAATGCGTTTTTTACTGTTGTTTGATAGTCCTAAAATTTATGCTCATCTGGGTTCTTTAGTTAGTTATTTTAAACATATGGCATTAGATATTACAAATGCGCTATGTTTCAGAACTACAGTACCTGTGCTAACTCATGAAATGTCACGAATTAACACAGGTTAACGCCTTTAACGCAAAATCGGTAAACACTACGGCTCCCAAAGTCTGATAGCGGAAAATAAACGATGTGCCAAAGAAATAAAGCAAACTTTGGTT